>JAJMSH010000032.1:0-140081 GCA_030558315.1 Kodamaea suecica
GGGGGGGGGGTGGGTGGTATGTTCTCGACTAGTATTAACTTTGAGAGCGTCACACGAAGTATCCTCGGAGATTTACGACTCTTGAAGGGAATTGCCAGCGTTCGATCAAACAATCAATAGTTACGAAGATATCTTGCTTAATACCTTGCTTTGAAGTGTTTTTGAGGGTTGGAAGGTGTCTGTTACGAGATCAGAAACATCTTCTCAGGTCAATGAAACCATACCCATACTCCAGCTCCTGATAGTCATCTCCGGGGTTGAATGACCCATTGAGCAACACTTGTAGGTTGAACCACCATTACTCTTTGTTCTCACTACTTCCCTCAACACGTTCTGATCAAGTTGGTTCGGGAAATCACCATGACTTTTCAATGTTCCACCATGGATGCACTATGACATCAGCATTCCCACAATTAATCCAGTAACAAACACATTAGGAGGTAGCAAACATGATATTTCCCGTGTATTCATGTTGGCAGCCTCTACACAACGGTAAGCATCGGTCGCAGTGACCCTTCGCATGACAGGAGACTTTGTCTTACATTTGAAGACGATGTGGATGTCATTGGATACGAATATCTCTTATAATTCTGCAAGGGTTCTTAAGTGTGGAGATCCAGAATTGATTACCGGTGCTTAGCCAATTGTATCCAAATCGCACTCGCTTGGCGTGTTCACTGGACTTGTTTGTACCTTGACATGTCCCTTGGCATGGGTTGGACATGTGGGATATGTGAGACTGGTGGTTTGACAGGTGGGGGAGCACCACTCCTCATTCAATGCACTCCCACGAGTCTTCTTCATCCTTCCGTTCTTAGCATCATTGTACCTTCTGGTGCATACCATTTATTCAATCACGGCCGTCCAGTCCTCGCAATCGGTAGTCATCCACTGACGTCATATTCTCATTTGCAATCTCGTATACTTATCATAAGTAAAACATGGAAAAGAGTAATTCACATCACATCGATTTATATAAATATGAAGAGCAGCATCAGTATTTCCAACCTCCGAAGTTAATCAACTACCACTCCTTGCTACCTTAACTGGAAGTCTTTATCGCTTTAACTGCCAGTCTCACTTGAAGCAGATTCTCTTTTGCCAATGGAGCCTCCAACATACGAAAAGGTAGAGAAAATCACCAAGGATATTCAAGATGTTCAATTAGAGATATTAGAGAAGGACCAATCCAAAACGAAGTCCTTTGAACACGATTTCATAAAGATTCTTCGTGATGCTCCCGCTAATCTGTTTGCCAGCTATAAATATATCCATGAAAGCTACGTTCATACTAATGATCATTTGCCTAATTTACCTGATACAGTTGCTCACTTGAAGTTGCTCAGAGCGTTCCTGGTAATGAAATCCAAAGTGGTTGGGTTATGCCAGGACGAAAAAGTCAATGCAAAGAATTGGCAGGTTTTTATCACCAATGCAGTTCGTCGATTCATAATCTTCGTGAGTTGTTTGAAATATGAGCATGGCCCTGAAGAACCCAGTGAAATGAATGAAGAGAAACGATACTTTACCAGTACGATCAAGGATTCGGCATTCAATGATACATTCTTGTCCTTCTTACCACCTTTGGATGTTGTTTTGGTCTGGCATTCATTTCTGCTTAACCCAAGGTCTTTCTATGACAATTTCATGAGAAATGACTTCTATAAGTTTGCAAATATGCCCTTTCCATTCTATATGATCAATTTGGCTATAAACAACGAGACCTTCGAATACAAACCAGACGAAAAATTGCAACTTGGATATTTTGACTTGTTAGAACCTTTCATTCACAATAATACTCCAAATCAAGTGTTTGACTTGAAGATCTATGATCTTTCGGGAGTTTTCAATATGTTTCAATATTTGGTCGATGTTTGCTGTCCAAAATGTAAAGCTATCTTGCTCGTGAACATCCCATATACGAATGATGCAAAACAGGGGTTTTCAGACCCCAAATTCAGCTCGGAAGCCAAGCCATGTGAATGTGAATTCTCGAAAACAATTACTCATGACGAATTGCGTATAAGACAGATGTATCAAGATACCTCTAATCCTAATGCAGTACTTCCAGGTGCCTACAAGCATTTTTCATCTGTGTTAGCCCATAATGTTCATGACGATAGAGACTGCCATATGATCAATGAGCTGATTCTTGCAACGTTTAATACTTATGTTGTGCAACATTTACGTGATTTTGATTTGACTAACATCTTAAAAATTGCAACTGCTTTCCCCAGAAGTGCTAAACAAATGCAGCTCATATTCAGAGCGTATTTGGATATGAATCTAATTCATACCACCGTTTCTGCTCCAGAACCTCAGGCAGGAAAAGCCAAAATCCACATCTTCGAGATTTCAGAGGACTTGGTTGGGTGTGTTGTTAGACAACAAAAATTTGTTGACCAGATGAACGAAATTGACTGGTTGAGGTCACCAGTAGTCCAAGAGAGCTTGCAAGAAAGTAGTGTGAGATATCTGCGTTTCTTCAAATTCCTCACTCTCTACGATCGGAGACTATTGTTTGTCCCAACTTTGGACATTGATTTAATCTGGCACACTCATCAATTATCAACCTTCTACTATTTCAAAGATTGTCTTAGCTCCGAGTTTACGGTCGTGGTTGACCATGACGATAAAGTAGAACAAGGAAGACTTGATTCATCTTTTGAACGAACCAGCAAGCTATACAAACTGAAATTCAACGAGGATTATTCGATATGCTTCTGTTGGTACTGTGTATGTGTCAGAGCAAACTCACACTCCAAAATTAGTAGATTGTTCAAGAGCAAGAAGGGTGATGATTTGGAAAAATTCAAATCAAGTCCCTTGTTTACAAACTCCTTAGGGTTGACTCATATTAGTCTTCACAATGCGATTGAGATGCCTACCGGCAAAGCTATTCTGGATCGTCGTAAGTTAGAGAAGAAGTATGCATCAAAGGGGAAGAAGAGATCGAGCACTGACGACGTTCCTTGGGCCGCATCTACGATGGCTTATTACTATCCATGGATGTTTGTTGCTGCACCAATGGCTCCAATTTGCATGGACCATGGCCAGTTCTATGGAAATGGATCCTGTTGTACGGTGCATGACTTTGGACCAACCTGTGGCGGAACTGGTGGGTGTGCTTCCTCAAATTGCTCTTCAAATGGGGCAATTGCTTGTGCAAGTGGATCTGTATCTGCTTGCGGAGGAGGTGGCGGTGTAGGAGGCGGTTGCGGAGGTGGCGGTGGCGGTTGCGGAGGAGGCGGTGGCGGTTGCGGAGGTGGTGGTGGTGGTGGATGTGGTGGTGGTGGGTGTTGATATTGATGTCAACTGGAAAGGGACATCAAAATGTCTAGAGTGGTATTTTAGTGTCAAGTTACGATTCTTGATTGGATTTTAAAATGATATATAGAGCAGAGAATACAAGTAACACAATTCAAGCCTGATTGATAAGCTAGATGAGTGTGCAACATACAGAATTGCCCATTTTGTTGAGCTTCGTTATGCAATTGATGCAATTTATGTTGCACCCACTTGCGAATCAAAGAACTATCACATGTAGTGTTTATACTCATATTTACCTATGATGAGTGTTTGGTACAGCACTTGAAATGATTTAACTAATGTAAAGTTTACTCTAACTTGGTACAGTGGCTTGCAAATTTTCTATTGTGTATGCTTTTAGATTTTGTATGGTTTTTTAGGATCATCTATATTTTATTAAAGTATTCCCTTTTGGTTATCAAAATCTCTTCCTCCATAAAATAACAGCTCCTTCAGCTTCCGGTAAGGTAACCATCGACTCATAACTTACCTTAGGGACCTTTTCTCCATTTAATGTCCACTGAAAATGATATATGAAACTGCTCAAGATTACTGCTAATTGACAATTGGCAAATTGTTCACCAATACATCTGTGTCTACCACCACCAAATGGAAGGTATGGAGACGACACACCTTTAGAGACAGCACCAAACCCATAATCAATCGTACCAGCATCATTTATTTCGTTAGCAGGATTCTTCTGTGGTTTTTCCCATCTTGCAGGATTGTAGTCTTCGGGGTGGGGAAACCATCTAGAGCTGGTCATTGCATAGCCAGGACTCACCATTACATAATGGCCAGCTGGGACAACATATCTTGTTTGCGGTACCAACATAGGCAACTTCACTTTTCTAAATATGGAGTGGAGAGGATGGTGCATTCTTAATGTTTCCTTGATGGTATCGTTGCACAATGACATTGCTTGTAAATCTTCGTAGTTTAATTCTGAAATATCTCTTCCTGCAAGTTGATCCAACAATTCCTTGTGTAGCTCCTCTTGTAATTCAGATTTCTCTCCCAAATGTAATAAGAACCAAGCAGATGTAGCGGCCGAGGTATGTTGGCCACCCATAAGAACACCAATAAGTAAATTGGCTATCTCCTGATCTGTCATCTTGGTGCCATCTTTGTAGGTGGAGTCGCGCATGAGTGAATCGATCAAATCGAGATCTTTCAGTGTAGGGCCTTGTTCACGTCTCTTGTTAATCAATTCCATATAAGCCAGAGAAATTGCAACTTGAGCTGCATCTCTCTTTCTATTATTTGGTAATGGCAAGTTAGGAAATACGAAATTCAAAGGAGTAAAGCCTTTATCCAAGTCCGCGAAGTATTCTGCAAACTTGGTGTTCAACTTTGCTCTCATCTCATCACCCAAAAGCGAACGAGAAGCAGTAAATATGGTCAATTCAGATTGGGATTTTAAGACATTTGTTTTACCACATTGACCCTTGAAACTTGTCTTGAAGAATAAAGAAATCTCGTCCAAGATCTTTGGAACATAGCTCTTGAGGGCAGTAGTGGTCAAAGCAGTCTTCGCAAACTTCTTCTGTTCCATCAAACGATGATTTGGACAGTCATAAATCACACCAGATCCAAATGCTGGAGTAGTCAAGTGCAGATAAGCTTCCTCTGCAGAGGCCAGTGCCAACTTAGCGTTGAATACGAACTCGTGGCCTCGAGGACCCAAATACACAGTCATGACACGACCCAAAAGCATGAAAGCAAAGACATCCCCATGTTTAGCTCGACATGACTCGAAAAATTTGTACGGTTGCATACCATAAGTGACAGCAGAGCCGATCCATGGAAACCAGTGGAATACCAATGGTGCTCTATCGGTACGGAGAGCGTAGATTCGTTGCCATAACAAATTCAAGATGATAGGCAAAACGAAAAGTGAAAATATTTTAGTTGGAACCGACAACAGTAACAAGAATGCCAATATACGAACCAAAAACCCTTCCATGTTGACTGTCTTGATGATTCGACTCCAAATGGGGAACAATACTGCTTGATTTATATACATCTTGGTTTTTGCATCATCGCCTGATTCCTAGAGAGCACAAAACTGACATCGTATAGAAATCAGATGATAATGGAAATGGACGGTTTTGAATTGGTGGAAGTGTATTCGATGAATAGGATAAATTGGCAGTGGAGTTTCTGGGCTGCGAGATCACAGGGTTGTTGTTTCGTCATGTGGTGGTATCAGTGAAGTATTGGCGATGAACACTGTGGACCTGGAAATTGTTTGAAAAATCTGCAGCCTCAAATTTTGCAGCACTAAATTTTGCAGTCTAAATCGCGAGAGCTGCTGATTTGCACGTACGGCATTATCATGGAGTCAGCTGTCAGTGAGGATTGTCCGATTTGGTGTTACATGTATTCTGTCGTAACTCGTATGGACAATAGGAGATGCTTGTTCAACCTAGTCATCTCCCAATCGAGCTCAATGAGCTTTGAAGAATTGATCTAGCTTCAATCTCCTAGCAAATTTCTTCACCTCCCTCGTATACAACAACTCCTTGTGGTGACGACTACGTGCGCCCCAGCCCTCTTCAAATGATTGTCACTCTCGTATAGCAAGTTCTAGTTCCCATATTAATCTGTTCCTTGCATTTTCTTCCTCTTATACCAACCTCTGCAGCTACCCTAATCTGCTCTAGGAAATGTCTAGGTTAGATCCCCGCTTCAACCCAACACTAAAGCTCCCATTTCTGACCTTAGGGCCCTGAAACACCCTCCAGCAACAGAGTCAAATCTTCGCATGCCTTCCTCTTCTTGGGATTATACTTTTTTATCTCCTTACTATAATCAACCTCTGCCGTATCCAGAATATCATAAAACAAATCGAGGAAGTCCACAATCTGATCTTCGGTAATGCTCCCCAACTCGTTCTCCAAATAAGGAATGCCCTTCAACTCGTTCACTTTAAGCAAATCCCTCAACTTATATCCTTTTCCAAGTATCGGGGTCAACTCTTTGCCCTCAATAAACACTTCACGTCTCTCGATGCCAAACTCCTCGATGAAATCTTCTTCACAAACCGTATATACGTTCTCGGGATACTGCTTGGATTCGATATCTTTATTCTTCTTTATCTTTGGCTGTGGAGCAGCTTCATTCTCTTGAATATAGAAGTTACGTAGAAGTTGGATCCCTTCAACTCGTAATATCCCACTGAAACTTGGATAGATATCATCTATCAACGTTTTATCTAGATTGACTGACAATACCGTTCCATTACCACCAAACCTATCATTTCCACAACCGTAATATACTTTTCCTATGCCTACTTGACGTAAGAAGGAAGCACACATGATACAAGGCTCAACTGTCACATACATCACGATATCCTTAAAGTTGTAGCCTTTTTCCATCAACCTTCTTGCAGCCATAAACTCCGCATGTTGAGTACCATTGAGCGAAATATTCGTGTAATTATAGCCTATGCTTACCACCTTATTTGTACTATTGTCCACCATTATGCACGAGACGGGAGTTTCATTAATTGTCAATGCCTTATAGCCTATGAAAAGGGCAGTAGCCATATGGTTGAAGTGATGAGTTAGATCCATGTTATCCGATAATATCCCTCTAACTGCACTACTCTTGGTTATGGGAAGCACTTACAAATCAGCTCACCAAAATCTCTATCAACTATGGTCAATCAATGTCAGATAAGCGTATGAATGTACTCTATCAACAGTTGCCGTTCCAAGATGACGCGAACCTGATCTCCATACTAATTTTTCAAGCATACGCAATACCATGTTTGTGCGCTACCGAATACCTGTTCACACATAAATTAAGTATTTACTCCAATTACTCTCTTTCCACAGCAGTATCAATGTCCCAACTACACAAGTCGTTCTTGAAAAAGACCAAGCAACCCCTTGGTTTAGCGCCGTTGGCCGAAGATTCAAGCATATCGCTCAGCGAATTGGCTACTCAGGAATTGAATAACACGAACACGAAACCTCAACCCCCACAAGCTGCAACTGCCCCAATTACTTCATCAGATACTACATGGAAAGATTATGAAACTTTCAAACAACTGTTCTTCCTGATACTGGAGATGTATGTTGATGGAAATCAACAATTCCAAACTTACTATAAGGTTCCACCTTCAGATACATCCCCAATACTTATATGTCTCCACGGTGCCGGCTCATCCTCGATGACATTTGCCAAGTTTGCAGAACTGGTCTCTACAGAAGTAGGTGTATTTCTCTTCGATTTGAGAGGACATGGGAACTCTTCCTCCACAGAGGACTTTGCAATGGACCTGTTCGTACATGACTTTCATTTTGTGTTCGATACCTTTATTGCAAAACATGATGCTTCCAAATCACATCCATTATACTTCGTAGGACATTCACTTGGAGGTGCAATCATGGCTCAATTTCTCGATAAATATAAACCTCCAGTAAATGGTCTTATCATGCTTGATATAGTTGAGGAAATTGCTATCAAATCATTAGCAATAATGCCTCAATTCATATCCAAAAGACCAGCGTATTTCGCCCATATTAGCGAGGCAATTCAATGGCACATGAACTTTTTACTTTATGACGAAGTACTGGCTAGATTGAGTATTCCAGACCTACTATTGCCCACTGGGGATGTCCTCACTTGGAAATTAGACTTAACCAAGACTGAGAACTACTGGAAAACTTGGTTCGCCAATTTATCTAAAAACTTCCTCAAGTTACCGCAGCTGAAGCTACTCATATTATCAACGCATGAAACCTTGGATAAGGAGTTGATAATCGGACAGATGCAAGGCAAATATCAACTCATCGTATTCAACAATAATAGGGACTGCGGTCACTTCATACAAGAAGACTTGGCTGGGCAAATTGCAATATCTGTAATCGATTTCATTAAGAGGAATGAAGGTTTGGGAGTAGAAGAGATAAAGGTTGTTCCAAAATGGGGTGGAAAGATTAATACATAAAAACACATACATTTCGTCTGTTATAAGCAATACCTAAACTAATCTACAGACTTATTACTTACATCTATATCTCTTCTAGCTTCTAATTCTCTTTCCTGAATCACTTTGACAATCGCATCAATCTTCCTCGAGGCCAATGGGAAGCGTGGGTTTATCAAGAACGGTCTCAAGTCAAACCTATTGTCATCGGGTGCATATTGTTCCGCATGGTATGATGGAGTCATCGTAGTCATCTTGTGTCTGTTAATGGCATAGAAGAACCAGAATTTCTTTACTTTTTCAGCAACTTGTTCTGCTGTCAAGTTAAACGGTGGTTGGGACCATTCATGGTACAATTTAACAAACATTCCAACAGGCCCACATTTCTCAACCTTCCTCAAACGACCAAAGCGTGAAAGTTCATCATAAGTCATGCCCATATCAATCTCATCACTTTGTACGTAATTTTCAGTTATTGGTTCCAATTCTGCCGTTGGAACAGCGGTAATGAAATCATTCAATATTGGCAATTCAAAGTTGATTTCTGCCCATGAAATGAACAGTTTAAGATCATTCTTTGAAATCCCACCTATTGGGTTTACATCTGCCGACGAGCAATCATACTTGGTCAAGTACCCTCTCAAACACTCGTCAACATTGGCACTACCCAACACAAGTAAGCCTCCTGCATTGTTAGGATCTCTAGTCCAAGGCAACAACTGTGCAAACAAGTAACTCAATACCATACGCAATCTGGCTTGGATATTTTGCAATGCCAAGTTCTCTGTTGTAGACCCACCGAATATCTTGAAAATAGGTCTCTTGCCTGTAGCTACTTCAAAAACGGTGACAACAGCACTAACAAGTGTGTCCATGTTCATGTCCACATGGTATGAGCCAATCTTTGCAGCTAATTCTTTAGCACGCAGTCTTGTTTCCTTCGAAGAGTTTTCAGTGCCCATATAACTGGAATAGAAAAGACGTTGTGCTATCTCTTGAGGAGACTTGGGGATGAAATCAGCTTGATGGGTGAGCATTCTAATATCAGCAAGAACTTGCTCGTTGCCATTGTTCACGGCTTCGACAACTAATCTACACATCAGATGTACAATAGTAGCAGTAGCACAAGAATCAATACCACCACTTAAAGGTAAGAAATATCCGCCGCATTTTGATCTACGTAAGTAATCCCATAACCAGCATGCTGGCCCTAATGCTATCTCTTCCTCAGGGCTGTGATATTTAATAGGACGTGGCAAGGATGGTTTCACCCTTGGGTCGAATATGTTTTCCAGTGGAGATAACTCAACATTGGTTTCGATCGTCTTATACTTTGCAGAAGTTGCAGCTTGTAAATTTGCAGATCTTTGGTTCCTATAAGCACGTACATCATCTAAATCGATAGTCGCGGAAACAACTTCAACATCAAGTAAAGAGAATTGCAGAGCCTGTGCTACAACTTGACCGTTCACAATAATAGAAGCACTTCCATCATAAAACAATCTATCTCCATCACAACCCTTTTGGTTAGCATATAAGTATATCCCTCCACATTTCTTAGTAGCGCTAGTAATTAAATTCATACGGGTATCCAATTTACGCAACTCATGATGAGATCCACTTGAGTTGATGAAGATTTCAACACCATCAAGACTGAGCTGAATGTGAGGAGAGTTAGGTGTGAACAATTCCTCACAAGTTTCACAGCCTAATCTTGTTTCTAAGGTTTGAACTACACAATCACCAAAGGTAACCAGGGATTGACCTTTCAAGTGGAAAATGACCTTAGGCAATTGGTGCTCTTCCCAGTACTGAGCACTAGCCCATGGAGTGAAGAACCTCATTTCTCTGTAATTCCCATCGTTGGCCAAACATAACTTGGGTCTGATGAGCAAGATCTTACCACTATAGGAAATAAGACGACAGTTGTATTTGATAGATTTGTGGATGATTGGCATTCCGATATCAAGCAAAATCTCTTGAGTTTCAGGATGAACTAGAATCTCACTGTAAACTTCCCAACATTGTTCATATAAGTCGTTTTCCAAGAAGTGGTCTAAGCATCCGTAACCGCATATCTCTAGCTCTGGCCCAACACGAAGTCTTGCTCCTTGTTTCTTTGCTTCAATAATACTTTGAATGATTCGATCTTTGTTACCATCAAAGTCAAGTGCCCATTGATTAAGATTGCATGTTGCAATTGTTACGTATTGTCCCATTGAATGGACACGAATGATGTGTATTGGATGGTGGGTGAAGAAGAAAGTTAACAAAAATTTGAGATTAGTTTTTATCCAATTGGAATTTCTGAGTCTTTGGGGTGAAGGTGATTCAAGGTTGGCCTATCAAGGCACGATTTCAAGGTATTGAATGACGGCCTTTCGCAAATGAAGCAGTCAGACCCATTGAATGCCGCAGTTGCATAATTTTGGTGGAATTTTCGTTCAAAGGGACTATTGTTTTGTGCTGAACCCTGGTGGTAGATGGACCAACCTCTAGGAAATGGAATCCTTTGTGACTTTAATTGATGATAGAGTCGAAGGGAGTCTTGACATAGGGTTACATTTTGATTGAGAGTGTCTATAATATGGTTAAGAAGTCAAAGTTGATTGTTTGATAGGCAGTGGGGAAGACTGGTGTATGGCCCTTTGAAAGTTGACAATATTGTGCAGCCATTTGTGCTCTAACTGAATTAAGAAGGTATTCAGATGCAACATCGCATAGAGAGGTCTGAAGAAAGAATATTCACTACGGAAAAATTACCAAAGCTACTTCAAGTTCAGGAAATTGAGGGACAATACTAGTATTAGTTTCTTATTTGAAAGAGTGGGTTTTACGTAGCTGAGCACCTAAGTTTGAGGCAAGTTTCTGATGTACCATGCCAAATCAGTATGAATTAAAAGTGTCATAACTACATTTATACATACAGTCTCAATGTTTATCTCTAGTTTGTATACTGATAATTGCTACTCTAGGAAACCACAATCATAAGCCATATTTCGTTGTGTTTCTCATAGTTTGCAGCCAATACATACTCATAAGGTGACATCCCCATCTCCTACCATCAGCAGAATCATGGATATCATCAAAAATGAAACATGCTTGGACAAAACACCCTTGGAACAAACATCCTTCCAAATCATAATCCTTCGATTACTACTGTAATCTAGCACTTTGTTGATCTTTTGACCTTTATTCCCTAAATGTAGAAAAGAGCATGGTGACCCAATTAGTATTTTGCAACCCTCTGCTTACTGCTTATATAGAAGGAATGACGATATCAACTCTGACATTGAGTTTTGAATTGGCTAACTAGCAATACCTAATCTTCGATCGGGACCTATTCTAACTTGCTACCTGGCAACCTTGGTACATTTACTCTCTTCACTAGTCCATATAAATGCCAAATGAGTAAGCTCTATTAAAAAAATTGTATTGTACTGCATATAATATAGTTTACCAATCAAAAACATACTATCCAACACTTGTTTCGAGTTGTTTCAGCAAACTTCTTATTCCAACCGAGTATGACTGGCTTTTTAAAGATACACTGGTTCGAATCATGCCTTGTCGCCTATTGTCCCAACTCATTACCAGTTACGGCGTACTATATTTAACTGGTTGCAACATTTTTGAACTTTTTGCACCCATCAGTAGAATATTCTGAGGATGTTTAATGAAAGGTTCGTAATTGTCAGATTCCAATTACCAAATCAGATATAAAGCAAGAGTTAAGTATTTGCTTTGGTTGAAGGAGTTCTAATACTTATTCTACACCTATGTAATAGGCTATTAGTTTATTGAATCTCTGCACACAAAAAATGAACTAGAATATCACCAAAGAGCATTTATAGAGGTGAGGAAATACTAACTGGATTGAAGCTACACTGTGCTAGTACTGCGCTAGTACTGCTCCAATGCATTATCTCCAAATCCTGATCTTAACTCTTAGAAGGTTCTTGTTACCTACTCTTATCTCAGTTGTAATTATCGGTTCGATTCAAGCTACTATTACAGGCTACCTCTAATGCGCCTATCTCGTCGCCTATCTCGTCGCCAATCCCACAACACCCCACATTATAGTTTCACAATGACACCCCGACTCATACTAGAACCAATTCTACGTCCCGATACTGAACTCCGTTATACGTCAACACGATCCAAGTCGGAGCTCCGTTAACTTTATGCCTGAGGAGTGAAAAATCACGTCAGCTTTTGGTCGGTCTACACCGGCATGCTCGCGGATGCTCCGTTGGAACAAATATACACACTTTGTGGTCACAGATAAGAAGTTGCTCCAACTCCTTTCAGATCAAGTATAAATAGGTTGGAATCCCACGTATCTCCAAAGCAGAGACTAGAAGACGCAAAGCATATAAATACAAAGAAGAAAAACATGACAGTAATTGACAAGTTAACAGTTTTCCCGTTGGAAGACAGACCTTTCGGTTGTTCTATTGGTTTACCTCAATATTGCAACAATGATCCAAGTGCATTGAACGATGCTGACTTTAAGGAATTGTACAATGCTGTGCACACCCATTTGGTTGTTGTGATCCCAAGCCAAGCGGAATTGGCTCCAAAGTCTCAATACTTCTTAACAAAGAGATTCGATCCTTCCATCTCCGAACCAGAGGAAGGTCAAGGTGCGGCATATGGCCACGGCAAAGAGTTTAGACACGAGCAATCTGTATTGAAGAAGGATGGTACCACAGTAAAATCTCAACCCCAAGTTCAGATCTTAGGTCAAGGTGTATTTGAAGCTGATGAACCAGGCAATGAAAATGGAGAGAGAATCTCGTTAACTCATCCTTCCCATACAACTTTCCATCATACTCCATTATCTCCAGATGTCGTCAAAGAAGGTAAGAAAACTCGTTACTACAGATGGCACATTGACTCGGCATTGTATGATTTACTGCCACCCCTTGTAACCACCTTGTTGGGAATTAAGGTGCCCCCTGCAACCCAAACCCAAACGGTGGTTTATGATGATGGTACTGGAGATGAGTTGGAGATCACTCAAGGTTCTACCTGTTTTGTTAGTGGAAAACAAGCATTCGACCTTTTGTCTGACAAGGATAAAGAGTTTGCTTTGAACACCACCGTTGAATATGCTCCTCATCCTTATATTGTCATTTCACCAGCTGGTGCGACCTCAGATGGACTCACAATGGTCTCTGAAGGTAAGGAAATTCCATTCGATAAGTTACCAGAATGGGAACCATCAAAGATCAAGTTCTTGCCAATGGTCTGGACCAACCCTGTAACGAATGAACATCATTTGCAAGTACATGGCTGCTGTTTGAACAAATTACATACCAAGATTGGTGATTCCACAACCACGTTGGAGTTGGAAGCTGCCCGTAAGCGTGTTCATGGATTGATGAGACCCGCAATTGCTCCTTCTAGGGTTTTGGCTCACGCATGGGGTCAAGGCGATTTAGTCATTTTCTTCAACAGAGGAGTGTGGCATTCAGTAACTGGAGAGTTCAAAGGTGTTAAGGATGGCCAAGATGAAAGAAGATTGATGCACCAATGTAATATTGCAAGTACAAGAGATCCAGTAACTGCATTCTAAAGCGATTTAATCCTTGCTTTGATGATTTACAATCCCCACATTTTGATCTTCTTCATGATATCATTAACTCACATCACATTTTAGTTCTTTCCTTTCTATTGATTGATGGTTTATTGACTATATCCTCCCAGAGTAGTACTTGATCATCAGATCTTCGAATCACTAGATTGTTCACGTCCGGAGACGTAGGTACTTAAATTTATAACTTTCACTTTCAAATATATGTTGTTAGCCTGCTATTACTATATACTATAAATTCATCTGTATCACTACATGATGGAAGCCAATGATGTTGTGAAGTTGTTAACTTTATTTGCCACTGAATCAACCCTGGCAGCCAATGTATCAACTTGTGAGGACATTGCTCTAGAGAAGTTGGCGTACATTGAATCAATACTCACAGCAACTGAATCAACTCTTGCTGGTATGGAGTCCACTTTCGCAGCCAAAGCGCTTGATTGTGAGGAAAGAACTCTAGAAACATTAGAATAAGCGGAATCGATATGCTCAGCAATTGAGTCCACTGTTCCTGGAATTGTATCTACCTTTGCAGCCAAAGAATCTGATTGTAAAGCGACTACTCGCGAAACATCAGAGTACATGGAATCAATACGAGCCGCAAATTTATCTACTCTTCCTGGGATGGAATCGATATGCGCCGCAAATGTATCAACTCGGCCAGGGATGGAATCAACTTGTGCAGTGAGTTCACGTAGCAATGAATTAAGCTGTGAAGGGAAGTACTGGAAGAGATTCAGTCCAATTGTTTCTATATGAACAGCAAGCTGAAGGCTATGGCTACCATTATGCAGCGTTTCTTGGGCCACGTTCTGACCTAGTGTGGGTTCAAGAACATGCTTCCTCCTATTGCACGGATGTACATTGTTAACGGCATCTTCATCAAATACAGGCACTGTATGATGTTTTTCTGCAACTAAATCATTCTCTGTAACTTGAGACAACTGTTGTTTGCCATAATAAGTCTTATTTTGGACCTCTTGGTTCCAATCCTTCTGTTTTGACGTCTCTCCGTCACCAATTGACCCATGGGTCAAGGTAACAGCATCAGTAGGAAGATTATTATTAACTTCGCCGTCCTTGAAGCTCTCACCACGACCTACATCAAGACTAATCGAAGATCCCATACTGGATGGCGTACTAGCTCCGCTGGAATCAGAATATTCAGGGATCCAATGGTCAATACCGTAGAAGGGTCTGAGGCTCCCAAACTCATCGTATACTCTCAGACATGAGCTAAGTTCACTATAATGCAAGATTTGGGTCAAATCACTCTTCAAACTCATTGCAGCTTACTGAAGAACTGCTGGTAACACCGTCTATACTTGTATCCTGGCACTGGTGATGTCTCTGGATTTCTGATGGATGCGATGTTTAAGGGGATGAAGCACAAAAAGTGGAGCGGTGCCAAAGATCAAAATGCGGGGCACGACTATTGCAAAACGTGAAAAGTTTGGAATGAGTGAGAGTTGGAGTGTGAGTGGGAGTGGGAGGCACTCAGAAAATAGAGAGGGAGGGCTGGAAAGACAGCAGTTTACAGGCTTGCGGATTGACAGGGGAGTTGGAACAACTGGCACTGAGAATGATCGGCGGATTTAGAGAAGAGATTCTCTTCACACATGAGATCTCACTCATCTGGCCCCTGTAATAGTATGGAGCATAGCTTTGAATAGAGTTCTATCTCGCCAAATAGCTTAGTGTTCCAGTTCGTTCAAGTTCGTTCAAGTTCGAGTTCAAGTTCAAGTTCAGTTTCGTGTTCAAGTTCGTGTTCAAGTTCGTGTTCAAGTTCGTGTTCAAGTTCGTGTTCGGCTAAGTGTTCTTTCGTTTATCAAAAGTCATACTCATTCATACTCAGAGGTCTACCAGATTAAATACTCACGAAAGGATGCGTTCACAATCTGAACCGTTTCAGCTACTATCTAATTTTATACCACCTCCCCAAGAGATACCACCTCCGATATGTCTTCAGAAGTATACTACTCAGCACGTTGTGTATAGCCCATAAGCTACGGCTCTGATTGAACACCACGCAAACTAACTCAAACCAAGAAACAGGAAAGACTATGCGTGGTTCCATTCAAGAGCTCCGACAGAGCCACCTATGATCAGCTTATTCACTTACATCAACTAAACCAAGTCCTAATCTCGTCCAGAGCTTTTTGCAGCTAAATGGCAAATTATGTCAATAGTGCAATAGAACTATCGAGTCAATCAGACGAGCTCAAACCAGGTCAACGTAGAGTAGAACATTGGTGTTCAAGAGAATGCAACAGAGGCTAGGTATGTTTTAGTTGTAATGAAAACTCTTGGAATTTATTTTCTTGAGCTTTCATGGGTTTCTTGACAACTGCATCATTTAGGATGGCCCCTTGAGAGTCCACCCTATTGAGCATTTGTATGATGGAACACAGAGTGAGTGCAGCGGAGAGTACCAAGTGTTCAAAAGTTTCATGACATTATCTGAAAGAAGTGGGTGGTGGATAATGTTTCCGTAAAGGTCCACTCACGTTTTTTCACCATTGTTGGGATATTGCTGATTCAACACCTCTAACACTCAGCGATCGCTCAAACACAATTTACACCATTCAAAGAACGTCTTCAAGAACGAAGAGCCAAGCAAAATCAACCTGACCCCCTAAATAATACCCTTTAACTAAACCTAACGAAGAAACTAGCATCACTTCTTAATTACGCTTATAGTCTTCTCTCCTACACCCCGTTGTAAGCTGTCCTTCAACATCCTTCTCTTCACACCATTATGCCTTCTTAAGTCAAGCTCACGCTTCATCTCCAACAGCAAGTGATCCCACAATTTATCATCTTCGCCTGCATCCATTTAGGGCAGCTCATCTCTCCAGAGCCCCTATAGCTCGCCCTCTCCGTCCCCAGCCTTATCGTACCAGCATGTGAAATTAAGCAAGCAGATTTCCTCGCACCGCACAAACAAGGGCAAACGCATGTTCAAAATTTGAACTTTTTATAGTGAGAACCACTTGAACAAGTGTACCCATCAATTAAACACCAACCAAGGCATGCAATACGTAGGCAAAGTGGGTGGATATGTCTACAATCAATGGAATTCGCTTAATCCTGCGACGCTTTCCGGGGCAATTGACATTATAGTCATAGAGCAAGCAGATGGAACTCTCCATACATCTCCATGGCATGTTCGATTTGGGAAGTTCCAAATTATCAAACCGCTGCAAAAGAAGATAGATTTGGTGGTTAATGGGATGAAAACAGACTTGCCAATGAAGTTAAGTGACGGAGGAGAAGCCTTCTTTGTCTTTGAAACGGCCAATGGAGCTGACTTATCTCAAAGTGTCTTGACATCTCCAGTGATCTCCCCCGTTGCTTCGCCTGGGATTTCTCCAGACGGCTCTCCAAGACAACTGGCATTGAATAATAATGAAGAACTTGATTCATTTGATTTAAATGCATTGAATCCAAATGTTCAATTACTGGAACTGGCTACGCCAGCGTCTCCTGCCACCCCGGTTACTCCAGGTTCTCCAGGCTCTCCAGGCTCAATCTCATCAGCTCGTCCAATGAATGAATCTCGTAGAATCGCCTTCGAAAAGGCAAGAAGAATTACCCAAAAGCTAAATATCCCTTCCAAAATCGATGTCAATGGTGACATGGTCTTGGATATGGATGGCTACAAACTGAATGCTAAAAGAAATATAGATAACTCGGCAGAATACTTCAAGAAACTTTTTTTCAAAGAGATCCTGGACTTAAACAACCTGAACTTGTCAAAGAGCGATGAAGCTGAAGTCACGCAAGATATTTTAATGACTGCTCATGAGCATGGTGTTGATATTGATGACGAGATTAACTTGTGGGACCAGATCATTAGTAGGGACACTGATGGAAACGTAAGAATTTCAAACAGAACTTTTGATGGCAACTTGGATTATGACTTGGCAAGCGTAGAAGGTTTGCAGTGCGACGGTGAAGATGCTTCTGGGGCTGGTAGCACCAAAACTCCCGCTACTGAAGAAAGCTCAATCAATGATACCAACAAAACTATCTATAATAGTGACAATACCAACAGCGATGCAACTACTACTGCTGATGCTACTCCAGAGAAAACTTATTTTAAAACCCTTCGTCTTACTTCAGAACAGCTCTCTAGTATGAAGTTGAAATATGGTGAAAACAAGCTCCAGTTTAAGGTTGCGGAAGGAACATCTGAAATCGTATCCAATCTTTACCTTTGGAAATCAGATACACCAATTGTGATATCTGATATTGATGGCACAATCACAAAATCAGATGCTCTTGGCCATGTTCTCAATTTGATTGGTAAAGATTGGACGCATCCAGGTGTGGCAAACTTATTCCAAGACATCAAAATAAATGGCTACAATATAGTGTATCTTACTGCACGTTCTGTTGGACAAGCAGACTCCACTAGGCAATACCTTGATGGGGTTGCCCAAGATGGTGTCAAACTTCCAAAAGGACCAGTTATTCTAAGCCCTGACAGAATGATGGCTGCTCTCAAAAGAGAAGTAATCCTTAAAAAACCAGAGGTATTTAAAATGGCATGCTTGAATGACATCCGCAGTTTATACTTCGACAAGACCATATTTGAGAACCATGAAGGGGATGAAAGAACTCCATTCTATGCTGGGTTTGGTAACAGAATAACAGATGCTATTAGTTACCGTTCAGTAAAGATTCCAAGCCACAGAATCTTCACCATCAACCCTAATGGGGAAGTTCATATGGAGTTGCTTCAATTAGCTGGGTATAAGTCTTCATATATGCACATTGGAGAATTGGTTGATCATTTCTTCCCTCCAATCAAGGCAGTACTGACGTTCAACTCCTATTGGAATAACAATCAATTAAATGAATATATCCATAAGAAGGAGCATGAATTTGATGGCTGCGAGATAAGGTTAAATGAAAGTGGAGGGGGAAACTACAGTAACTCGCCTACTTCTGACTTGAATTTATTGCGTTCGATCAACTCATCGGGACCGTATGTCAAAACAGAAGAGAAGTTTAATGATGTAAATTATTGGCGTGAACCACTTAATGTGGATTTTGATGATTTATCGGACGACGAAGACGAACCAGCGAGTGGCAGCGCACTGCCAGCCCAACCCCCAAGGTCCCCACTTTTATCAGCTGGGTCTTTTGATGATACAGACTTCAGGTTAACCAAACAGAATGCACGGAGCCGCTCTCTGACGGTCAACGAGAGACCGACGTCGATGTCTTCCTTCACGTCACCTTTGAAGAATTTTATGATGTTTGGGCTGAAAGAAGAGTTACCACCAGATGATTACGAAGAGGAAGAAGAGGAAGATTTGGCGTTAACACACAGTGCTGACAGGATCAACAAGAAGAAGGTTAGGAAAGCCAGTAGGTTGCAGTCTGAGGATGAGGATGACGAAGAGGAGTATGAAGATGAAGATGAAGATGAGGATGACTATACCGATGATTATACCGATGATGCTGAAGAGGAAGATGATTACGACGAGGAGGAAGACGAGGACGAGGAGGATGAGGATGGTGAATATGAGGAAGATTTTGATGGCGAGGAAGATTTGGACGGAGACTTGAATGTGCATGACGAGCACTCAAGTGAATATATTGTGTATGGTGGAGTATCTGGAGAAACTGGTACTGTCGGCGTAGGGTCAAACGATGGCCCTGGTGCAGCAGCTGTTGGTGAATCTGATGCTATTGAAGTGGAAGTTGCTCAAGGTGCCCTAGTCGTCGTCACAGGTGATGGTTCTGTTGAAAATGGCGATAATAGAATAGGGGAAAATGCCGCCGCCACTGCTAACACGATTCCAAGCAAACCAGCAAAGGTAGAGCTACAAGAGCTCGAAGACGAAGAGGAAGCTGAAGGTGAACTAGACAAGAAACTCCAAGCACTCAAATTAAAGCCAGATTATGAAATAGGAGGAAGCGATTACTCTAAAATTTTTTCCAAAGAACCCTCAATAATTGAAAATTCCAAAGAAAGCAATACATCCACAACTGTTCATCCGCATGTCGAGAACATCAACGATGCCAGTCGTGTAAAATAAAGTTCCTTGAGACTAACGAGGAAGCGGAAGCTAGCATCTGAGGAATATAGGAGGATCCTATCTGAGAGTCGGGCAAGCAGCAGAAGATTTCAAGTTTAGGTCCAAGGGTAGTGAATTCGAAGAATACGTAGGGTTTGTTGGATGGTTTGTTGGATGGTTTTTTAGATGGTTTTTTAGATGGTTTGTACATTTTATCGTGAGTTGACTATTTGAATCGACTTTGTACTGCCCAACGAATTGCCAGAAGCTCGCATAACCAAGAGTAACATGCGCAGGAAAATCTCACTCAAGGTTGGCAATTTCAATGATAATACGTCAACATCACAAGGGAATAGTGGTGGCCGAACCCGCGAGAAGGAGAACTAACAATTGGACTGTTAAATATCGGAAGGTAGATGCAAGTGGAGGCACCAAGGTTGTCGGACAAGAAATAAGAAAGATGAAATTCAAGTATAGGAAGTGTGATTGTATCAGAAACGATAAGCCAAGTACGGGGAAGGGAGAAGGTTTGTTCTTTTTGGAGTCTGAAGTAGCTGGATATGGACGTAATTGTGCGGTCGAAGACTACCGTGCCCCTGCTTGAGCAGTATACTAAAGGAACCCTCCTGACAAAGAAAATTGCAGTTCGTGGCCCGTAGGCATTATTCGTTTAGATAATATTAGTGGCTTTTCCGATTTCAGTCGTTGACGTCTAGTGTGAGGATTAAAGAGGGATACACCAGCGGAATACGAATCAGAAATCAAAAGGCAGCCCAATACATAGTTTAGTTGCACAAATTTTGGGCAAATAGTAGAAGCTGTAGCTGGTGCCTTGCTTATAATCGTGAACTATAATATGTTTAAAGCCCACATCCACAAGGCACTACACTAGGCGCATGAGGTAATAAGCAGGCACACATGAAGCACTCAGGAAAGACATGAGAATTCAAACGGTTGGTACCACAAACGCTTACACCGCAGGGGGCTGCAGTATTAACGTGTTGATGGAGTACACGAGGCGCCTTTCGGTGTTAAAGATCCACCTCAACTTTAAGGAAGCATACGGCTGTGATGCCTATTTCCAGGGCACGCCCAATGCGCGGACATTTCTATGACAATGTTCTTTTCTTGAGATCTCTTTTTCTCATGGGCCACAGGCAGCCCCAGCCATGCCCCTAAAATTGCTGTTATCATTATGAACTCTTCCACCAATTCTATGCCCTGATTTTGTAAACAATGGTGGCATGCTCTAATCTCGATTCGATTGTATAAATAGCTACCTTTGGGGAATAAGCAAGTGTGCCACGTTTTGAAGACTCTCAATCGTGGAATTCCGCATGGTCTTTGGTTAGTGGTAGGATTCCTCCTTCATTGTGTACGAAACCTTGCTGTGTACTTTTTGAAAAGGGTTGAACTTATAAATATTGGAGCATGTGCCTAAGTATCGACATTTTGTTCAACTATCCTCTCTATCATCAAAAGGTTGTTAATACCTGGGAAGACACAGTTGCCCATCAAGGTCCATCGCTAGAAGGGTCTCAAACTTACGCACACTAGGCTGAAAATTACCCATATTTTATGAATATCTTGGGACTCCATTTTCACCTTCATTCACAGTAAAACACAATACCAATAGAACTAGATTCAATCTCATAATCGAAGGTCCTTTGAACCAGACACCTTTACTATATCAAAGGCAAGCTCTTGGCCCTATATCAACCAGGAGAGTCTCCAACTCCATTGCTTTGAAATTGACCGTCCCAATCTTGCTGCCATCCGCATAATCTCATCGAATTAAACCATGTTCCGCAAGAACTTGAAGCTACTTAGAACGGCTATTGGAGTATGTCTCCTCACGACGGTATTGCTAGTTTTGCATTTGCTGAACTATTATCAATATGGCATTTTGTACAATCTACGTGCAACTGCCCCCAACTATGATAACCTCCTAGTTTTCCCTGCTAGTTTCGATGGTGATGCCGAATCATTCGCCCGTCAAGCTTTTGAAGCAAAGCATTTAGATGGATTGACTATTGTGAAAGGACAGAAGGGAAGTCTGGACGTTGAAACTCAAAAGTCTCAAACCTACTCCGATCTTTCCTTCAATGTATATAATACCGCTAAAGATATCCAAGAGAAACTCTCTCGTTGCGCTAACGAGCTCGCTCTGCGATTCAGTGTACAAATATCTGAACCTCGCTCGCTACAGCAGGACATTAGAGCAATGTTGGATCAGATCGTTCGTGAAATCGAAGCGAATGCTAATGAGTATCTCTTATCTTTCTCCCCAATTTTCTTGGAAGAGCTCAAAAAAGAGTTAAGAGATGGAACTTACAACAAACATTGGTATCGTTTTGCTGGTTCACTGGTATGGCTCAAGGAATATGGTATTCACTTCACTATTTCACGTATTGTCTATTCTCCTGGTGGCCACCGCAACCTGCCAATGATATCACTTGTTTGGGCACAAGCTTATGATGAAAACTGGGTCGAATATAAACAATATAGAATAGCTGTCCCCCTGAATGATCCATATATCAATTCTGGCGGTGCTCCCACGAATAAGGCTAAACCTAATCCAGTTATACAAGAAGATTCTCAGCAAACAGCATCACCAGAATCGCAATTTGCAATTCTTCAATTCCCATACATGATTCCAATCCCATTTCACCACGAACTTGAAAATACGAATGGTAAGTATTTTGGCCCAGAAGACGCTCATGTCTCTCTTGTCGTTAATCCAGCTGGTCACGAAGAACCGGTTTTGGTTTACAATGCACGCCATCTCAAATACTACAAGAATCCAAAATATAAGGAAGATAATGTAAAAGATAAGTATTTATCCAATGATCACAGATCAATGTTCCTTACATACCCATTCCAATTCCAAGTTGGTAAATCAAACATGGATGGTAAAGTCATCGAGAAGCACTCAAAGCAACTTTACAACCGCGCCACTGAATTGCTCATTCAAGGACTTCCACGGCAAAAGAAACAGAAGAACTGGGTCCCATTTCTCAACTACGAGGAAAGAAAGGCAAATGGTTATGACAAGCATATTTACATGGTGTATCGTTGGGCCAGTTTCGAAGTTCTCAAATGTGATCTCCGTGGACACTGTATGTTTGAGTACAAAATGGACACTGAGTTAATGTTGGACGCGAACGTTGGGCCTTTAAGAGGTGGTACACAAATGATCAATGTTAATCAGTTGCTCATTGAATCAGCTCCACCTGGGAGCTTGAATGCAATCAAAGAAATTATTCCCACAGGGAGAGAAGTCTGGGCTGGTTTCCCAAGAGCGCATCTTGAAAACTGTGGATGTGGTTCTTCCATGTACAGACCCAATTTTGTTCTTATTACAAAGGATACAATCCCAGGTGAACTGGGCCAAATGGATAGCGTTTACAAGTTGAGTCACGTTTCACTGTCTGTTGGGTTTGATTTACCTGTCATTGGATGGGATTTGAAAAACCCAACGAATGTATGTAATGATGGTAATGTGCTTATCTCGAACGGTATTTCTCTGTGGAATGTTCCTACTTTGCGTCAATCTAATGGTGAGTGGATAGTGGAAGATTACTTGACTTTGATGGTATCTATTGGTGATTTCACCGTCCACTCCGTCGATATTAAGGGCTTGCTCAAACAAATATTAACAGTTGAAGGTCCTCCTTTATATGGTGCGAGTGGAGAGGCTAAACATGACGTTAATGGATACACCAATGACAATGTTGTTTGTGCTATGCATGCTTCGGAAGACTTTTGTGAAGCGTATAGGCAACACTTTGACGAGCTTGTGCTGGGCAAAACTGGTGAAGTGGAGGCCTTTGTAAAGGGAATGAAAATTCCAAAGATACTATCAGGAAAGAAAGATCACTAACAAGCATCTCAAAAATAAAGGCGTTGTTACCAAATTATTGAACTATATATGGCTTAATAAGTATTTATTTGATTCAAATTGTTGTAGCATCGGGAGGACATGCCTTTGAATTCTCTTAGCACATATCCCTAGCATGCGGTTTGACTCATTGGTTGAGCTAAATAAAGATGTCGTTCTTGTTTTATGTTTAATTGCAAAATCACTAGCTGACATCACTAACTATCATAGCTTGTAGTAGCATATGTAGAGACAGGTGATGTTGGCTAGTATTTCAACCATTAAGCAAACAAATAAAACACCATTAACAAACCCAAAGAGACCAAAGCTTCGATAAGCAAAACCATAAATGCGTAATCTTCCCATAACAACAAAATTGCAAAGAGTACTTACTGATAAGCTGAAAGATGGCCAATTCAAATGCAAAATAAGAACATAGGCACAACGAACAAGAAGCAACAAAACAATAACGACTGGTTGCACAAGGAAACCACGAGAACACTTGTTCATTACACACAACAGCAATACCCCGAGGAGGATCAATAAGGTAATGACAAAGAGCAAGGCGCCGGCTTTACTCAATGCAGAACTCAGACTCGTACCAACAGATGTATTTTAAACTGCTGAAACAATTGAGAAAACAATAGCAACAGTTTTCTTAAAGGTATGTAGATTGAAAAGAACTAAAGCGAGCTTTTAAATGGAACCTAGGTTGTTTCTCTTTGCTAGTGTATTCTAATTGCTCTTCCAGTTATTTTTATCAGTATGCACTGATATGCTGGATAAAGGGAAACAAACATCTCGTAGCGAATCCCAAGGCAATTGAATCGAAGATATAGGCAGCGGCATATGTTCCTCTATTGATATCCTTCAGTTCCAAGACTATTAATCCCAAAATAGCTCACACATTCTTACACAATACAAAGATTGTGTAGAAGATGCCAAAGTGTATGAGACACAAGAAACCCTTTCTCTGGTTAAGAAGTATAATGCCCAATATCAAACAAGCATTAGAGCAAACCAGATTACCTGGACAATATTGACAGCTTCCCATTGGGAGTAAATTTGAATTTTCATGATTAATGATATCACTTTTTGTAGAGGGTTTGCTTGGAAGAAAACCAACTGAATTTATAGAAAACATATCAACATGTCCCTCTTATCCAGTATACTCATTACAGATGCAAGAGATATAGTTTTTGCCTCCGATTAATTTAAATCATATGCCTCATTTGACGTTAATAAGCATAAATACTGGCCCATGCTCTCTTAGAGGGTTGCAGCGTGAACAAAGCGATTCAAAGCTCCAATAATATGTAGGTTGACGAGACATAATGACAAAGTGTTCCCCTAATGCATCAGCACAATGATGTATTAAGGTATCAAGGGTTTCATTGTTGTTTGTAATTTTCATGTCTTTCGTTGCACTCGTTTATAATATGAATTGCATTGGGAGCTTCAATTTTGACTAGAATTTGTAGCTATGGTATCCAGATCTGCTCGAACATTGAAGCCATTTGATGAGTTAACGGAACCTAATTAGTATTTGCGTAGACAGTTGTGGACTTTCATCTTAGTATTGAGTAGTGTTAAGTTTGAGATCTACTTGATCGAAAGTTCAGCGACTTGGGAAAAGTTTGCCCAAACTAGACCAACCTAATTTGGGTTTAAACATAAACTTTTGTTCAGCACATTCATCAAAAGACAAAAGGATGTTGACCAAATCAAAATATTATGATACTGTGAGATAGGTATCACTCTTGAGAAGTAATCTTTCTTTGACTTTTATTGTCAACATCAATAATCGTCCAGGCAAGTATGACCAAGAATGTCTATTCAGGTAGCGTCGCATGAAAGATAACGATAAGTGGGTGGGGTCCTAATAGATCATTTTGGTTCTGACAGTCATAAGAAGTGTCAAGCACATGTCAACGTTTGAAATTTAGTGTTTAAACTTGCAACAAATTTGTATATATTCTACCATTACCTAGTGAGTTAGTCATGGTGAACATTCAATTCCTTTAATTTCCGATATTCTCAATGTAAAATGAAGATAGAGTTGTATTCTTTTCAACATACGAGAGTGAGCTTTGGGTCTAAACAAGAACTCAAAATCTTTCTCCTCAATTAAGACCACGTACTTGTCCAAGCACTGTGGGACCCATATCCCAATGAAGGCTGTGTAAATATTATGAACCACGACGGTAGTGTGAAGACTATGAAATGAATCAGGAAACACTGTATGCTTGGTACTATGAAATGAATCAGGAAACACTGTATGCTTGGTACCACGATATCCATCAACGTTTACATGCAAATTGATTTAGCAGTGAATTGCAGTCATGAGCCAAAGAAGATGCTTGTGTGAAGCTAGTGTGTACAATTCAGCGATGGGGCTATATATGAGTAGAAAACGAAGCCAAGAAGCCAACACTGAAAACACAGTCACGGTAGTTTCGATCATGGTGGAAGTGAGTCGCAAGTTTAAACTCAACGGAATCCCGACCTCAACACACCCAACAAAGAAACCTCGAAATTGTCGGTATACAAAACCAATTCTGGAAAAGCAAGTTATTGCGAGGGTTTGAAGCGGGCAAAGATATAGTTTTGTGAGGTCATTGCATCACAATCCAGATTGCGTCCAGCTTGACATGTTCGCTTGCGTGAGTTGCACGTTTTAGCAAACTTACTTCGTTCTCCTGCGTCAAATGCATTGTTAGTTGAGCGAACTGTAATGAAGTTGCACAATATTGATAAGCAAGGGCGAATGGCATGCTGTGGCCACGGCTTGCTGCAATTAAGGCTTCAAAAAGCCAAACGGCTCTTATTGTTAACGTATCTTTGCACGGGGCAAATGGCAAAATTCGTCTAAGTATGAGTTAGGTCCACAGCCCAGTGCAAGCAGCAATATTAAATGGTTCAGTATTTGGGATGTGTGTAAGGTTGGCAATATGGTGGGAGAAATTCAGGCGTTAGAGTTATCCACTCTATTTATTAGGGAATAGGAAGGAGGACAGAGCATGGTGCTGAATCATTATTCAGAGGTTTCTGTTTTCTGCCACTTTTTAGATCCAATAGAGCATGCTGAACGTTGCATGTCCCAGGCCATGGTAGAGTGCAAACACAGGCACTGGAAAATTGGCCAAAGCAACATATACTTAATCCAAAATCATACCTATTCAGTTTCAGATTCCAACGTACGTACACCAGTATTTGTATCCACGGCATGTTCAATAGCACACTGTCCTTGGTAAATGGCACTATTCAATGAGCAATAGTCAAACATACATGTTGGCACAAAAGTATAGGTGCCCCACCTTCACATGCACATCATACTTAGATATTTATAAAGGCAATGTTTGGAGTTGCTCACAATCAGTTTGGTCGTTTCCTTAATTATTTCATAGTTCTCTGTCTGGTTTAGTGAAGGTCTGATGTTAAGTGGGTTGTATCATATTTTTTTAGGATTGCCCATGGTACGTCTGCCAAAGGAGTGGAGAAGTTAACTTGAGTGTGAAAAGCAAGTCATTCAACACTGACCTGCTCATTGAAGTCCAGCATTGGTTAGGAAGCCATTTGTCTCTCATAAGCATATTTTTCAGTTAAGGTACTATTGTTCATTATGGGGTTCGCCCAAACCAAGTAGGAGAAACTTCGGCCTCGCTAATGCGTTTGCAGTGGCAGTATGCTAACCATGAGCTCCACATCGTCGTGGCCAGGAGGTCTGAAGGAATTATAAAAGCCAGAATGGCAACTTCAACTATCTAAACAACGATGGTTTTATCGGATTTTCTGAACATCTTGTAGCTGCGTACTCTATATGATCAACATCGCTCATGCGATTTGTAATGCGGAATAGCTGGGTTTCAAGCAAGCAGCTTCAAATATTGCTCTCAAAGACAAGTGGGTCATATGGCGTAGTAGTCCTTGGTCGTATTGGCCATATTTTCAGAGGAACTAGTGGATAAAATAATTCGTCGCTTCACCAAAGCGACAGAAAGAAAGGGGGATTTCATCGACGTCGACATGCCTTTAATTATCAAGCACTGCAACTGCCTAACAGATCGATGTCCTTGCTCATGAGTCGAAGATCGAAGCTGGAAGACTTGGATATATACTTTCGAGCTGATCGTGCTGTTATCCACTGAAAAGCTCCTTAAGAAGTGGACAATTGTATTTGGAAACGTCTCGTAAACATGGGATCTGATTAGCAGAGCTTTCAGGATATACAAAGACTATCTTTTGGTGACTTTCAACTTGATTGGAGTGGTGCCAATAAAGTTTGTTTACTTGGGAGATGTTGTATATTTTTAAAGGGAAGTCGGGAGTCGCTGACTTTGGTTGGTTCGAGAAGATTGAAGCATTGACTTCGCCATTGAGGTGGAAGTTGAGTCAGTTGATGGTTAAGGGGGATTCTGAGATGGTCCCAGTATTGTCATTGTTAAGTTATGGTTCAGTAGATGGACTCTATGGCACCTTGTAATGACTAGTGGTCCAACTTTTGAAGGACTGGATGTTCAGCAAGCATCAAGGAAAGATGCTGTTGGAATGGACACTTTTGCTAAGATGTTGAGAAGGGTACATCCCACATGGCATTGGAATAGTGTTTCCAATAGTTCAAATTCTAAAGCAAAGCCAGTAATTTCATCCGCCTATGCTTCAACTGCTCGTCCAATCCACGCTAATAAACTCAACGCAGATATTAGTTGTTTTCGGTATTGGTTAAGTTCTTGAACGGCTCTGATTCACTGGTTAGGTGCTATAAATATATTGGTGAGGCCTAACAACGGTGCTTCTTGAGTCCTTGTTCTGGAGACAGATTTTGCAGCAATTGCTTAAACCCATCTCAACTGAAATAGATTGGGTTGAAAAATGGCCGAGATTCTCAAATATCCAGCTCTTCCTAAGTGTTGAGGCTCGAACATATGCTACTGGCCTTTAGGCTGACCTCGCCGTATTTTATTCCCTCATTAATTTCACCAGTTTCACCAGTTTTACCTATTGCGCCAATATTGGCTTCAAAGCTATTGGAATTTGCCAATTAAGTACGACTAACGACTACTCACTGATCAATGGAAGTGCTTCAATTGACCATCAAATGGTTAGTAGAATCTTTCTATGCAAGATTGGAGAATTAGTATCCTCCCATTCTTGTCAATGTTGTAATATCAAAGTGGAGATCCTGTCAGATAATGCAAAGCAATCTCAAAGGTGGAGAGCTGGAATAACCATTAATCGGGACACACTCATATCTTAGTGTTTGAGGTCAAGTGGCTTCGACACAGTGCATTCATAGTTTGCCTGAATTGAGATTAGCGTTCTTTAGTCTTGTTTTACTACGAAAGGTCAATTGAAGTATTGCTGAAAGCATGTTCAGTAAATAAGCCATATTGCATGAGGGTCTATTGTTGTGAGACTCGTAACTTGTGAAGTGGCTTTGAGCACCAAAGCTGAAACTCTCAACAGTCCTTGGAGGTTTTGTAGATGGATCAGGATCAGCTGCTGAATGGATTGTCAGGAGAGGTTTTATTTGGCTAATGTGGTTAGTTTGAGTGGGATGTTTGGTTTGTGCGTACCTTTTGTAGAAGAGCACTGGCAATTGGAAAGTTGGTATTTTAGATTCTTGTGCATTAGCCTCATTGCGTCTGCATTGCACATACCTTCACATACATTCCGACCAAACCCTAGGTCTACAGCCTTCGCTTTTCCACCTCTTCAACTCTTTCCTCCCAACTCCCCAAAGTACCTTATACCCTGTTATGATGCTGATACCAGCTCATTTGCACCCAATCTCGTCTGGCCGAGAATATACACGGCTAGTTGAGCTTGTATTTCGAGTGAGGGTTTGGCTTACTGTACAACGGCTTCATATACGCTAACAATAGGAACATTTCATGCATATTCTTGTGGCCAGTAACTCTTGAGCTTGTCATCCACAGAGGTTGGTGATTGGTGACCTTGTTTACCCTTTGCGCAGAGTGCGTTCATTTACTTTCGCAGCTGGCCTCTAGTGCAGCTGACCACAGGATTACAAACAGGCAGCGCATTATAAGCAGCTAATGCTTGATGTGGGCATTGTTGCGAGTAAGTGTTATGGCCACAGCCATAAAGTTTAGACGTTGCTCCATATGCATTGTCATTAAGTACTGAATATAGGCTTTGCTTCCACTCCAGTCTTCATTGCGATAAGATCGGAGGTGCAATTGGCATCTGAAAACGATACGCGTATCTTGATGGTGTATATTTTGCATTTGACGGTATGCCATGGCATCTTTATGTTAGGCCAAGGTACAGACGTTACTTTTCACCCAAACATGCTTGCAAATACTGTCTTTTGTTTAGGAGCATGAACCCTTGTCACCGTATGTCTAAATCCATCCTATTCCTAAACTTCAAACGGCCTATTCTTCTCGTTGCTAAATGTTCATTATCAAGTAAGTGGTCTTTGCATCATTTCCTTCAGTCAATGACGTATCGTTCTGATACCGCTCTAGCCAACACTCATCAGGACTGCCCTCTTCAATTCACCCCATCCCCTTCACTTGGGTTTCATTTTTGCGAGATCAAACTAAGATTATAGACTATGCATATTTTGCACCCTTTAGGCGGAACTCCTTTAGTGTTCTCCGAACTAGTTGATCAATGTGTTGTTTTTGATGGAGTTGCCCTTGCTGTTTGCGGGACCCCACGGTTTTAATCAATAGATGTTGCCGCGGTATTGTGATGCCATCTTGATGTTGTGTTACCTTCTTGCATGCTTTCTTTTGTCAAGCACCTCTGTCTTGATTGGGTCAGCACCAATGTGAAGAGTAACGTCGTTGATCTTGAACAAGATGTTGTATTGTTCAGACCTTCTCTGGAACAGAAGTAGTTGTTCTCTTGTTGCGAGCTCGTACTTTAGGACTGCCTGGTTCTGCCGGGGAATTCACCTGTGGGCTTGGTACGTTATTTTGACTTCTGGACTCTGTTTCTACACCATATATCTACACCATATCTCTACACCCTGTCTCTACACCATATCTCTACACCATATCTCTACATCCCGCTCAAAGCCAGTACATGAGTTCTGATCGATCTAAATCTTATTGACGTCTAATGCAAATTAATCTAAAATCTTGGACGACACAACTTACTGATTGCATCGCCGTCTTCTCCACTAATTGTTGAATAATGGACATCGCTCCTCGTCGTCATCAGTCAATATGTGACGGTCTAACCAATCTCTGGCACTAGATCGCTTGCCACACGGACAGGTGCCTATACATTCTAGCTTTGTAGTTAACCCAGGTCTTCTTTTGGCCTCTGCATTGTCGAACTTGAAGTGCTTATTCGTCAAGTGACGTTTGAAATCAAAGGCCCTATTGTATGTGTTGATCTTGAAGCTGCAGATCAGCCGCGGGAACCGACATCTGAACCTGGGAGTGCTTTGGTGAATCTTGATGTGTCGCTTTAGCAGCTTGAAGTTGTTCCGGCCACATATCGGACAAGTGATTTGATCTAGGAATACCGCATCCACCGTTGGTGCTGGTTGTAGTGGGTTATTGTTTATGTAGGTTGTGAAATCAGGATATGCCGATAACCCCAGATGCGAAGACGGCTGTTGTTGCTGTTGTTGTTGGTAATGGGCCAGTGTACATTAGTAAGATTGCATCTTTGATGTGCGACTAAAGTTATCGATTTCATGAGTTCGTGCAGATCAGATTGTGTTCGTTGAGCTATGTGATTTTGGCAGGTTTTTTATTGTTATTGAGCCAAAAGGATGTCCACTACAGTCTGAACATAGCGGGGTATCATACCAGCGATGTTCGTTAATTTCACGTGAACCTCGTAAAACCTCTTAGTTACATGTGCTCGTTATACTTTGCCGTTATCTCGCGCTTCTTCCTGGCAGTACCCTCTGGTTGTCAAAGAAGAAAAATCAGCCTCCCAAGGAAGATAAGACAAGGAGATAGACGGACGAAAGCAGTCTAGAGAGTCCAGAACCACAATAGGGTCTCAGTGGGTCACCATGCATCTTCCCTTTCCACGAGTGTGGCTTTGTCTTGTCATTTCGTATGGTGTTCCAGCCTCATCATGCAGCTATCTTCGTCATCGACACTTCGTTCTGTTTAAGATAGAGGGAAAGAGAAGTATTTGCGATAGTTGAGAGTGGTACAAAGCCTGTTTAAAATATTTGCTCCAATGCTCAATCTCAGCACAACTGTGTTTGTTTATGAATTCAGGGGATACAAAGGGAGGTTGAACACCTGAGGGGGGTGACGAAGAGAAAGGCGTATTGATGGTCTCGGTTAGGGTAAGAAAATCTAGTTCTTTTTCAGCATCTATTGTCATGAAATGCAACGCTTGGGAGGTCACCAGTGCTCATTGAGTCAGCGTTGATGCATGCACTTTGAGTCATTCAACCAGTCCTTTCCTCCATGTTTGCAACCCTTGGCTAAACCCCCACTGTTTTCCCCCACAGCTATTACACAGGCTGGGTTTTTTAAATTAATGGCCTTTACCCACGTTACCCCAAGCATATTGGCCATCTTAGTGTCTTCTGCTATTCATGGCAATACCCCATAAACTCCAAGCTTTAAGCACATCGTCATTTCGTAATGAAACATTTATTGTAATGGAGGTTCTAGGAATCACTATAACTAGCGATATAGTGGGGAACCTTCATTTCTATTGTTGTGTACCTCTTATTAATGTTGAGGGGTTCTGGCTTTCAATCTCCTATAGATGACTTCTGACTTTCAGTCTCCTATACATGACTTCTGACTTTCCATCTCCTGTAGAAACACTTCAGAATCACTATCGCTAGTATCGCCCTGCTCTCGTGCGAACAGACACAGCCCTTCTCTTACATTCAATTTATATTGACATCCTTAAACGTTCACTATGTTCATTAAAAATTATACTTCACTATCAAAGAACTTAATTCATTAAACTTCTCCCAACCCTATGTTAGCAGACAACATCTCGGTCGACCATCCATGCTGATCACCTCCAAATCCAAACTCTACACCAGAACCAACATTAACACCAGTGCCAGCACTAGAATTGTTCATGGTCGCAAGTAATTGCAGCAGCCAGTCATCATCAAAGACAAATTCGTCAGCTGGAATTGAGTTTGGGAACGATGCTCCAAAGTAGTCCACAACATTGTACTCCAACCCCACTGCAAAGTTTGTGTTTCTTGGTTCGTCCAAGAGTGAGGGCACAAGCGATGGTGCAACAATTGGCATTTGTACAGCTTGTTGTTGCATATTATTAGGTTGGTTTGCTAGTATTGTTGTTTGTTGTATCTGTTGTTGGACCTGTTGTGGAGGAGAAATTTGGTTGTCTTGAGTCAGTGGTGAGAATATACCAAATGGTGGAGATACGTATTCTTCCTCCTCTTCACGCCCAAACAATGATTTATTCTTCTCAAACATGTTTAAATTGTTTAAGTCGGTCACATTGTTGACGGCCACATTCAAGTTATTCAGATTACTGGTGTTATCGATACTGAAGTTGTTTAAATCAGCTAAATTGCTGGTGCTAAATGAATTGACATTGGCATTTTCAATTCTAATTGGGGAGTTAGCCATTCTGGTTGGAGATATCGGTTCAGTCTTAGGTTTTTTGAATTCTGGAGAAACTGGGTCTGAGAAAGGAGTGGTGTACTCTATTCTTCTTTTCCTTGGAGAATTTGAAGACGATGATGAAGGTGAAATGCAAAGGCTTGAATTAGTGACAACAGGTTGAATGGAAGATCTTCTGGTTTTGATGAATTCCCAACAACGATCACCATATGTCTTTGGAGTTAGGCCGGTGACGGACTTGAAAACCCTATGGAAGTGCCAAGCAGACAACTTAGACTTTGCAGCCAATTCCTTGAACCCAAGGACTCCACCACGACGACGCTTTTTCTTATCGCCATCGTCTGCCAAAGAAGGTTTTCTGGTAGGGGTAGAAAGATTCGAAGCAGCTGCAAGTGCCAAATGGCGGCATGCGAGGTCGACTAGTCTATAATGGTCTGAGTCGTTTTTCAGAAGTGTAGTATCTTTTGTGGATTTGCCTGAGAAGTTCAATACAGGCACGGAGCAACGACGGTCAGGGGAGTAACTGCTTGAAGATTCTGGGGAATTAGAGTTGGTGGCACCGGAGGATGCACCAGCACAAGAAGTTCTCAAGATACTAGCTTTTATTTCCTCGTTATTCATCTCTTCATCTTCACCCAACGGCCTTACAAAGCCTATGACCTTATTAATGGTAGCCACACAATCCACCAACATATTGACATCGACAGTAGGCACGCCCAATGGGTCACAGTATTCGCATGGTACGTAGCCGTAATTGACGACAGCATTCAAGTCGTCAACGAACTTGATCTCCAGTTTGAGATTGGTAGTTGGTCTAGCATCACAATCGGGACGACAGAAGTACTTATTGATTTTGTTGCAGACGAAGAACAGGCCAGTAGCGAACGGGTCCGAGAACTCGTAGGCTTTCCATTTAGCTGTATCAGTTGAGTATGCCATTGTGAACTTTTGCTCTAAGGATTAGGCACAATCAATTGAAATTGTTGGAGGCAACAAGGGGTTAAATAGTTTGCAATCAAGCTATACAATCTTGTTCCAGGAAGGGGGTATCTTTAATGGTCTTGACTGGATGTTTCGATTTTAACTAGCTCTTAGTCAATATTCGCCCACTCGTTTGTATGGAATGATAAAGGATTGAGTGTTGGGATACTCCCTCCTTCTTTATATACGATTCTTTTCAGAACCCATGGAGCGGTATTCCATGGAACTGCAGATATTTTTTAATGAAAATAGATGGGACGCACAAAGGTAAAATGCTTAAAAAATAAAAGATCAAATTTGAGGACTTGGTTTTCTTGCATATGAGCATGTGTACAAATTGAAAACGAAAAAGAAAAAAAAACGCGACAAAAGAGGCATTACGTCAGAGGCGGTACAGAGGTGAGAGATTTCAGAGACATGGTAAGAGGAAGAGGAGTTGGTCAAGGGAGGGTCGATTGAGAGGGTAGTGACGGGTTTCTACGTTGGCCACGAACACGAGCATGAAGGGTCTTAGGTTTGGTGACTCGGCCTGAGGGGTTACTGTAGTCAGAGGGTGCGGGACTCGCTGGGTCAACGGGATTGATGAGTTCACCGTTTTTTCCTTTGTTCTACCATTCATCTGATGAGGACATTGCATGTATGTAGTAATGCATGAAGTGGCTTCCATACAAATAGTAAGATTAATTATCGACTGAGTCAGGTTTGCTTGTAGTACTAGTACATCCGAGACATGGAGAAGTTGTGTGATTGGGTCAATGCGGACGCTGGGGGATAGTGGGGTAGTATTTGTGCCAGACTGGTACCCTTGTTTTGGGAGAAGAGAAGCTGAACTCCGTTGTGTTTTGAAATTGGTGTGCTTGCTGTGCTTGTTGTGCCTGGTGTGCCTTGAATCTCCTCTGAGCATTCCATCTTCCTGTCACCCATACTATTCTGAATTCCATGATTCAATGAAACTTCTCTTCTACTCGAAAGAAGTCCCTCACTTCACCAACTCTTTATCTCCGCTAAAGACCATCGTGGTGACCCCTTTGTTCTGGCTCTTCTCCTCTTTGTTCAACCTACGGCTCTCTATCTTCCCTAGTTATCTATTGTCCCCCATGCACTGGAAGTCCGTCTGCACTCACGTGGGTTTGCAACGCTGGCAGCATCCTTGATACCACGTCACTACTTATATTTAACATAAGCAAATCTACAGTCCAGCAGAGCCTTGATATACCTTGAGATATAGATAGAGAACAATCTTCCTAGGCCATTCATAACCAAACTTTAGGAAAGACCTTGGTGGTTCATGCTTGATGGTTGCAAAATTCTCATGAGCTAAGTAGTTCTTCACCAGTAAATCCCCAACTGACGTGAGTTCAAGTGATTGTGGGAGTGGTGGTGTATGTACCAGTCCAGCGAAAGTGTGGATTCTGGGATTTGTTCAAGAACAATAACAGTGTTGGTGACATCGGTGCCAGTAGTAATTGTTGTAGTTTCAGTAGCAGTCTTGCCCAAGTAGACAAAACTAGACAAAACAAGACAAAACAAGACAAAACAAGACAAAACAAGACAAAACAAGACAATCAAAGACAATCACAATCAATCGCAATCAATCACACAATCAACCACAATCACAATCAATCACAATCAAAAACAACATAAGTAAACTCTTCCTATCTAATTGTATCACAAGATAGGCCTACAGCCTCACCTCCGGGTAAGTCCTAAGGTAATCATGAAGTATCTGAGGGACTTTCGCCAAATGACAATGAAGCAAAACAGAGGATCGTGAAAGCATACAAATGTCTTCGAATATCAAAAGGCACGGAACATCCATGGAATCCAAGTTGTATCTTTAGTCTGCACAATTGCATCACTTCATCCCCTACCTTACTTCATTTTTACGACGTCCGGTGCCATTACATCACTGCCCATGAAATATGACGGAACTCCTGGTTGACGTCAACCTCACTAATTACGAGTGCAACTGTAATACAGCGACTACTCAAACAAAATAATGGTGACATGGGGCCAGCGCCTGACGAGTTTCATGTTGATTCGATGTGCTGGAAGTGGCAGTATTGGCTTTTTAGGTCTCCTAGGCCTAGCCTCTTGTGGAGATTAAGCCAACAAAATTAGACATGCATTCATGTCTTTTTATTGGTAAGTAATAGAGGCTGCGCATGACCATAGAAAAGCCAAGTCTGTAAATGCGACAAACCCGTTTGAGAGAAGTAGGGGATAGGTGTCTAGATGGAGAAGTGATAGACGTAGCTGACAAGCTTGGTATGCGACGTACGAGCTCAATTAGGAAGTTCCACTCTCTGCGTGCTTACTACTACACCACTTGCTTAATGTCTACTTTGTAACCCATGCACCAGCTCCCCCAATATCAACTCCTCGCATTCTCCCGTTCTCAAGCTTCATAAGCTACTTAAGCTTCACATCCTTCCGTGATTGATTTATCCGCTATAAGTGTCACCCTCTGATTAAGCTTTTTGAACAGCAACCACACTTTTATCACATGGATCAGCAGAAAGCCCTGCTCATTTCGTGAAGATTGCAATATTCTTCAAAGAGCACTTCTTCCATCTATGACGTTTTCAATCCACTGCACTTCTTCTATCCACTTCACTTCTTCTATCTACTTCACTTCTTCTATCCACTTCACTTCTTCCATCTCACTTCGTTCCTTCACTTCTTCCATCTCATTTCGTACCTTCCCTCTTCCATCTCATTTAGTTCCTACCCTCTTCCATGAACCCTCAAGAAACAGATCAAGATTCACCGTTGGAAGACAGGAACATGCAACGCTTGTACTGCTTGCTGTGAGAATTCTCTTCGGAAAAATTTCTATGCCGCAGGTCTAAATACGTTCCTTCTACAAAAGACATCAGTGTTCGGTTCTTATGTGAGGTGTATAACTTTAACCTCGTGAGCTTCAGGATTCTCCGACAGCCACTCATCGCTGCCTCTCTCCTATCATCAGAAGCATCAGATCAAGAAATCCGCAGAAGCTTGGTATTTGCAAGATTTTCTTGTTCGTGTGTAAAACTAGGCCAGCATCATAAGACATTTGGTGACGTGGGGTACATCAATTCATGGCACTCTAGCTCCAATGAATTATGTCCAACCTGGTTCATAACATCTTTTCTTTTTGGCCATGGAGAAATTCGAATCTTAATTAGTTTAGTAACCATGCATGTATATGTTGAGCGTTAAAGTGTGAACCAACGCCACCAATAACCACGCAAGCCAGTGAAATGCATGTTTTGGCCAAACGGAATCTCTTGAACCGTGCTCGACTTATTGTATCGATTGTTGAAATGATGTGCTAAGTGAGTTATTTTTAGATTGGACCGTTTTTGAGTGCTGGTACGTATGGCATTGGATGGCTGCAAATGGGGGCTGCAAAAAATAACCATTAGGCTTTATAATTTGACTCAAGGTATAATCGCCAAGACTCCTGGGGTGGTGGGAACTCACTTTTAACCTGTAAGCCAGAAAATACTAAGGAGAGGAAACATCCAATAATTGCAGCATGGTTTGGTTCATTCAATGTGTTCTTCCATGGGGTGTCGGAGGTAACGTAACACAGGGTATGTGGCCCGTAATGTGCATAGAGAATGGAGTATATGTATGGGATCTTATGGTTTCTAGGCTAAATAGCACCCCTATTTCAGACCCGCTGTTCACGAGTTTCTTGTTGTGTCATACGGAAGACTGGTCGAATGTGAAAGCAGTCACCACATGATTTCTTTCGAGAGAGTCATGACTATGCTCAACAGATTTCGAATTACATAGATATTATCTAAGCTATTGATACCATATCGTGTAAGAGGATGATTACGGTAATGAAAGAGGAAAGAAAGATGGGTTCTTGGGGTTCGTGGGGTTCTTGGGGCTCTTGGGGTTCTTGGGGTTCTTGGGGTTCTTGGGGTTCTTGGGGTTCTTGGGGTTCTGTGGAAAGTAAATGGAAGTTAATCGTAATTTCCACTGTGATGCGTTGACCTCTGGCAGAAATACTTCCTCTAATTTAATTGGCTTTGCTGGTCTCGAAGAGAATAATGAGGCACCTCGACTGTTCGATCTCCAATCCTCTTCAGTGCTTTCTACACTCGTGTATAGCCCCGACCTCATTGCCTCCTGGATCCCATCACCTTGACCCTTTCTTCAAGATGGTTCCATTTGTGTAGAATATCGCCAGAACTTAATGTAGCAATCTTCATAGATCATTGTCAAAAAAGGCAAACTAAAACACATGCACCCTGAAATAGTTTTAGTACTAAACCCGTCCAGAATGCGGTCGCCATATAAACTGGTAACGATTGCAAAAACGTCAAAAAACAGTAATGAGCGAATAGACTTAGGTATCACAGCTAAGGTCTCCTTTGCACCGCACCATTCATGTAGAGGGTTTGTACAAGACACTCGAACTGTTGCCAGTCCAATTTGAAATATATTTTGCAACCTCAATACATAAAAGAGCATGGTGACTCTAGCTTCTCTCTTAGGAAGTACTTCTTGACCAGTCTTACTTCTATTGCTATTTCGTCTCTCAAGTGTTCTGCCAAACGCCTTGTTTATTTTGCTGTTGTTTGTTATTCCTAACGGGTTCCAACCTCTTTCTCTTTCCGGACAACGTAAGGTGGTTGTTGACCTTCAAAAGAGCATGTTCTGTTGTCTGGATGATATTCTGTTGATCTTTGGGCTTATACGACTCGTCAAGTAGTATGTTCTTCTCAGACTTATAAGTGAGCCCTGAGGACCCCTGGACGATATCTCTTTTGTTTCATGTACCAACTCCGATGTTCATAATTACAACATCTCTTTTGAAGTTGAAGCCATAGCGCCCCATCAATGAGAGAATTGAGAATTCATTTCATTTAGTTTGGCATGTTCTAGCTCTTGCTTCCTATTTAGGTACATCGAGCTTATGACTTCGTCAGGTCGCTGGCCAAGATGAAGTATTCCTCCCACTTTCCCACTTGCCCTTACCTCTCAACACTATTTTCTCATCCCACTTCGCCGTACCCAAACTGCCCCACCAATACAAGAAGTGCAAAACTAACAAAGTTGGCGGGCCTGTCATGGCAATCTCAGCTTGCTAAACCCGACTGAACAAAGAGTTTAGGGGTGTACTGCAATTCTTCCAGTGTGTATCGAACAAACCGTGGGTGAAGGGGGGGATAGTGGTGATATTCGTACTCAGCTTATCCAATTGGCACTTTTACTGCTTTTGGTGATGCTCGGGATGACAAGGATCTCCTGTGTTGGTTGTTCCTTAACTCCTAAAGTCTAGGAGTGCTTCGCTTAACTTCGCTTAACTCGATGGACAAATGAAATCACGATTTCGTGGTCCTTCTTTCTTCAACAATTTGCAGCCATCCAAGAAAACAAACATCCCAACTTCGTGCCACATAGAGTTACAACATGCAAATCATCTCCAAGATCTTTCAGCACCCCTTATCGATATGTCCTACGTGTTAATTTTAACTCATGCCGCGTTATGAGTTATGACAGAATATGCGCTATGTGTTAAGACCCTTTCCCCAATTCTTTGAAGCACATACCATATTTGATACCAAAGATAGGTTTATGGACCATGCTTGTCCTTGATTGGCCTATTGAATTCAAAGTTCGACTGATAGTGCTTCTGCCTGATCGATTTACATACACACGCACTCTCTGAGCTGTTTGGAAGGATATTGAAAGATTGCTGCTATTTTGTATCACCTCCACCAAGTACTCTCAAGAATTGCGATACTCACACAAATTCATCAACACAGTCGTCACTTTTATTCGTATTGCTGATGCAATGGTACCTCTGAAGTAGCATGTTGTGCAAGCACACTAGCGTGGCTTTAGCTGACTATACACCTATTGTGCTGTGGACGCAGCGCACATTCTCCCCAATTGCCTGCTGGATGACTAGTGACGTAATCCGTATTATTTATCTATTATGAACTTGAATCGCAACGTGGCTCGTGCAGACGAACCGTATTCCTGTCAAGCGAGCACCACCCACATCTTGACGGTTAACAGCACTTTGGTTCGTACACAGGCAGCATGGAGTTTCACATGTCGTTACTCCTTTTACTTATCCATTGTTTTCGAGAATAATATGCTTACTATTGCACATATGCATTTTATGGTTCGCTTAAAGTTGATCAAGATATCTCTCGGATGTCCATCATAATGAAGAGGGTGGCTTGTCGTTGAATAAGACGCAACATTGACAGTGTTTACAGCTGTAACTGAGTATGCTGCTCAATTTTGAGTACAGTATCAAGCAATTTTTGTGAAGTGGCTGCAAAAAATAGAAGAAACTGAGAGAATCCACAAGGATTCTACGTGCCCATATCACAAATTATCCAGTAATTCACAAACCGTAGAAGCAATATCGGATTTGCAAGAACCAAGAAAACTACTATGCATTACTCATGGAATCGAATTTTGCCATCTAAGCTACTGTAACAGTAGAATTAACCCTACTCGTCTCAACCCCAGATGAGAACCAATCAGTACTAGAGGCCAACTAGTTTACTACGTTGTCATCAAAACTCATTCAAAACCTCCTGCCATTCCAAAACTGTCTTACTATTCTTAGACTTTATCGGTCTCTTTTGCCGATCAATCATTAGCCACGCCTGTGCAATATCTACATACCTCAAGACATTCTGACGATTGCAAGGCTTTCAATTTGCTCCAACGTATTGATATTTGGTAGCGCAACCAACCTTCTTCAAATTTAAAAATTCGATCGTGTCTGAAATTGTTGGTGCTGACAACACGCCTAACCTTACGTATACTCGTCCCAATGAACCCTAGGCATGAAGGAGATCATCATGCATCTGCTCATTACATAAACGTCAAATACGGTTACGTTGTTTTTGCTCTACTGCTCATTCATGTACTGATTTCCTTGTTGTTTAACCATGTTTACCAAGTCCGCTGGGCAAGCACTCGAAACTCAAGAGATTGGTCTCGCTGGCTAGTTGCTGCCCCAACTTGGGTGCCAATGCTACTATGGACAATTGTCTTACTGGGCATGATGAAATTTGAAATCACAGATATCCATGAGCAGTTTTCTGCTATCCTTAAGAGATTCGGTCGTTTTTCATTCAGTCTTGTCCCCTTTTGCATAGTGTTGGCACTTCGTTTACCTAATGCAATATTTGCTCATGGATTTTATATAAATTTCTTGGGTTTGCATAAATGGGTAGCAAGATTGGTTTTGGTCTTGGGGTTAATTCACGGAGCTGGGTTTGGTGTGAAATGGTTAATTCTGGGGACTCTTGTTAAAGCGTTGAAATTTGCAAACTTGGCTGGTGAAATCGTTTCATTGCTCCTGATAATCGTTTTAATCATCTCAGTAAGGCTCCTCAGAAGAAAATATTATCTGCAATTCTACTTCTTACATACTTTGACGGTATGGCTGTTTATCATTCTAATTACATTACATGCTCGACCTGGGGTTCTCGAGTTTGCAATTCTTGCAGGATTGCTAGTTGGATATCAAATCCTTCAAAGGATATATCTATCCTATGATACCCAAGTGACTACTTCATCAGTGGAAAATTCTCAATTGCAAGTCGTTACTCTTACAAAACCAGAAAACTTTCCAAAGTTTTTGCCTGGATCGCATATTCGGTTATCCAGGGGTACAGTTACTTCGCTTTTTAAATCAACTCACCCTTTCACACTTGTTTCAGAAGATCTGCAAAACCTCACGCTCATTACTAAGTTGAATAATTTTGCAGCCAATCTTGAAACTGCTTTTACCTATTATACCTTGATAGGACCATTCCCTGCATTACCACCTAATTTCTTTGCAACTGCAAAACAAATCCAAATCATCTGTGGTGGTGCCGGTATATCATTTGGAATACCACTTCTCAACTACTTCCATTCTGCTAATATGAATGTCAGTATGACTTGGTTTACTTCTTCTGAAGCAGATTTGCATGTATTAGAGTATGCTAGAGAAGTAGTTTCTGTTTATTTGACTAAGACTGGAGCTTTCGAAGAAGACGATGGATTACTAAGTGGAGGGACGGATGGCCTCGAATTGGATCATATCACTCCCAAATCTGAGTCTAAATCTGAAAAGTATACAATTCAGCTTGGAAGACCTCTAATTTCATCAGTACTTGTCGGGTCAGATTTTGTGGATTCCGATTCCGTTGATACCTCCTTGGATCCCTCGACTTCGTGGGTTATTGCATGTGGTCCAGACGGACTTGTTAATGATTGTAAACAATGGGCGAAAAAGAACAATAATCAATTTTTCCTGGAGAAGTATGTTGTTTGAATGTATTTAGTGATTGAGAGGTAACTTTGCACAAATTCCAGAATTTTTGGACAACATTGAGACATGTAGGATGGCTCGTACAACTATCATGGGAGGAAAATGGGACACTTAGATTGCCAAAGTATCCGACTATGATGCAAAGATTTAAACTCTGAAATTTAAGTCTAAATAAGAGACGAGTGAGAGAGTTAAAGCGGAAATGCCTCATCGACAGGTTTGAACAAATCGAGGCGATTCAAGAAGTGAATTTAAAGTAAAGAATATCATTTCTACGTGTGTGTTTATTGAGCTTGAACCTTGCATAATTGCAATATTAGACCTTGGAAATACGAAAGCTAAAGGGTTTGTTCATTTATACCCGGTTACAAGTTTTTGCTGTTCAATAACAGTAGTAAATGTGAAAACCTGAAATGCTGTAGACAACATGATCCTCCGCATTATGGAATATCACAAAATTGGATTGAGGATACGAGCCACATGGTGAAGGATATGCCAATTGCGTTTGTTATAGTTTTGGGGTTAATCGGATGGAATGTTCCGATATAATGATGATACCTACTTTCAAGCACATTTAGGTATCGTAATTTAAATATCCGTCAAAACTATTAAAATACAGCAGTGTTGTTGTATCATTCAGGGATTCGTTTCTCCACAGGGTATGGACAGTTTATTTGTGAATAAGCTTTAACACGATTAGTTCTTCATTGCATGAGACATTCTCCAAAACTATTTACCCCAACATAGATAAGCCAACAATTGTCAAAGGCTTTATCAAAAATGGGGAACGGGATTAGAAAAGGAACGTTTTGGCTATGGTACGTGATGCAATATGAGGTAAAAGTGGAGTTGGCTAAATTCAACCAATTTCACTGTGGATAGTGAAGGTGGCGGAAGGATCGGTTATTGGAAGCATAGAGTGTAGTGTTTCACAGATACCCCTTCCCACTGGGTTTATTCAAGAAATGATGAAGGAATCGATGTACGGTATAAAAACACCGATTGCCGGGGGCCCTCTTCCATTCCGTCTTCTTTCGTGGCTATGCAAAGGTTAAGTATTCAAATTTTAAATTTTAAAATGCCTAATATGGCTTGTATCCACTGCACGTTGAGTATGTTAGCATTGAGTGACGTTCTAGTAGAATTTCAAGTAAAACTTCATTAATATTCGGAGGGGAAAACCACTGCTCATGTAACTTTGCCTAAAAGTGGGGGGGTCATGAAGTCGAGAAAGAAGCGTGAGGGGGATGAAGGATCATCTGAATCATAGGCAAGTAGCTACATATTACTCTAGCGTGGCTTGCATGTGTGTTGAGGCGGGGTTTTAACTCGCAGAAACGCAACTTACCCATTGTACTGGCTGGTTGATCTAACTGATAAATTAGGCTGCAATTATGTAGTAAGCATATGTATACACCTTAAAATATTTCATATTTCAATTGAGTTGAGTGATTATAGCTGAGTTGGACATTGCAGCTAGGGAAATACGTCATCTATTCTCCTATGAAATAAGTATTTGCGTCCACATACTTTGTGGTTACTGGTTGGGTTCGAACGCAGGGCCATGTTGGTCGTGGCATGAGAAATTTGGTTGCCAGAATACCCACACTAGTTGAATTGAGCCTTCTGGTATCGACTGTCCAACCTTTTGTTTTTAGGCTAACTATCCACCACTAGAGCCTCCACAGAAACTGAATCACGCCCTCAGGTTGACTACTGCATCGTTTCACTGCCCACTTTCAGCGGGCCTTTGTTCTTCACTGTAGTTCATAAAACAATCTGTGAAAAAAGTCGCGTAGGAATTTGTTAATGAAATCGAAATCAAAAGACCCTTCCTTCGATGTCATGTCTGTGAAACAACCCGATGAAACGGGTCCACCGCTACATACCAAAGCGGTAGAACACTCATCGTTCTCGAAGAAAGACCTTCTAGACTTGAATGACCCGAAGAGATCGTATTTGCTGCCGTTGGCCACGATAGCTCTAGTGGATATGAACGCTTTCTTTGCTCAAGTTGAACAAGTACGCCTCGATCTACCCCCTGAGGCACCAGTTGTTTGCGCCCAATGGCAATCCTTGATTGCAGTTTCCTACCCAGCTCGTAAATTTGGGATTAGTAGAATGGATACTATCGAATCAGCAAAGTCTAAGTGCCCAAATCTAGTTGTTGCGCATGCGGCTGTATTCAAGAAGGGTGAATCACATTGGTCATACATTACTGGCCTACCTCCGCAAAGTGACCATAAAGTATCCCTTGATCCCTACCGTCGAGAGTCGCGTAAGATCATACGGATATTCCAAGAACAGTGTGATTTGATCGAAAAGGCAAGTGTTGATGAATGTTATATGGACTTTGGAAGACTAGTATATGAAAAGTTGATTAAACATTTTCCCCAATTGATGAATATAGTCGATGGAACACTACCAGCGATACCTCTGACGTTGCCAGCTTCTCTAAAATGGAGGGGGGAAGTTGTCAAGTCAGACAGTGAAGTGGAATCTGAAACATCCGCCATACATGATTCTGGCGTTCAAATAACGGATTGGGATGATATTTGCATGCTTATAGGATCTCAAATAATGCTCGATGTAAGAAAAGTAGTTTTTGATGAACTCGGATATACTACGTCTGGTGGCCTTTCGAGAAATAAAATCATGGCTAAAGTTGCTGCAGGGTACAAGAAACCAGACAATCAAACTATCATACGAACGAAACTGATCAATCGGTTCCTCACCAACTTCAAGCTCAATGACTTCACTGGAATGGGTGGAAAAATGGGTGACACCATAATGGATAAATTCGATCTTACGAAGAACCAAAACTCTATTGGTTACATACGACAAAATGTGCTGATGGAAACTTTACTTGAAGAATTACGCCATGATACTGCATTGGCGCAGAAAGTCTACGATATAGTCCGTGGAGACTTTAAGCAAGAATTCACTTATAGAGTTGATGTGAAGTCAATGATGTCACGTAAAAACTTCATGTCAAAGAAACCTGTTAGCACCCTACTGGATGCTTTAGATTGGATTAAAGTCTTTGCAGGTGATTTATACAACCGGATGATTGAAATGGATGACGAGAACTTGAATTTGTCAATGCTGCAACAATCAAAAGACCGTGGTACAATAAAGAGGCCCAAGACGATTAGTGTACATCTCACAACAACTTCACGAAATACACACTCCAAACAATTTCGCCTTCCTCTTACCCTCTCGTTGGATAAACTCAAACAGCTCTTTGAATCATCAGGCTTCACTTTACTTAAGGAACTAATGCAGAGCATATGTAGTATCGAGAGGTTGAATGGAGGCAAGAGCATGAAAGAATTGGAATCGGGCTCTAGCTTGGCCCAAGTTAAAATCCTTCCAATTGCTAACTTATCATTAACCATATCAGGATTTGCTAAAACCAATGAAAGCTCCCTAATCGACACTTATACAGAGAAAGAGTCTTCTAAAGAAAACATCAGGAATATGTTTGAGCTGGCTAAGCATGAGTCGGCCAATGAACTCGAGGTTTCAAGGAAGCAAGAGTCTGCAAAAGTACCTATTGCACGTTCAAATACATTAACTATGGACGATAAAGAATACATAAATAAGTTATTCAAGAACTTCAATGAAGCAAGCAATTCTGTCCAGGAGAACAAGGAGATCTCAATGAAAAGGCTACCTCAAGGAAATTATGTACAACCAAGTGACAAAACTGAAGCAAAGGAAAAGGTAAGGAATTTCACCCCTGTTCAAGATTCTGAATATATTAAGAAGTTATTCAATGATTATCATAGAGAGCAGCCTCAGAAGACAATTTCTCCATCCCCCCCACAGCAAGAGGATCGAATGAGTGGAAAAGACAGGAGAGAATATATAAGTTCATTATTTAACAAGTTCAAAGATGACTCGCCAAAAGAACCACTCAATGCTAAACAGCGACGAACTCCACAGAAATCTGATATTCTTCAGTCTTTGAAGAAGCAGAAACTTGATAATATAACATCAAATGACACTACCACTTCCACTTCTTCTTTTTTGGATACCTTATTGAAAACAGGATTCTGCAGAAAATGTACTCGAAAAATTTCAGATCCGATAGAACATAACGACTTTCACCTAGCAATGGAATTGTCAGAACAAATGAATGGCCCTAGTTAACGTTAAATTATTCACCCATGTGCCGGGCCAAGTCCATAGTCTTCTCTTTAAATGTTTTTTGTACTTCTCTCTCTTTCAAAATATTCACAGCGAATTTGTTTCCACGAGGAAGATTTAATTGTTTGATGTCAGACTTCTTACCCAGCTTCGTTAGCAAACTAAATTGTAATTTGTTGTTGGTAATCTTAGTATTGGGCCATTCGTTGACCTTTGAGATTTCTGACAAAGCGGCCCCTGGCATCTTATGATTAACAATAAGTTTATTGTTTTTACTTTGTTCATAGGAATCTACCATCAACATTTGGTAGTCACGCTCGAAAGCGTCTGACAACTTCTTTTCGTCAGCAAGTCTGAGCTGTTCTTCTTGATCTATTTGTTTTAAATATGCTTTATCTTCATTTTCACTTTCAGAATCGCTGTCGGTATCTTCATCATACGAGTCGTCTTCAGATTCGGAATTATCTCCATCAAATGTTGATTCGGGATCGTCATCGTCATCGTCATCTTCCTCCTCATCGTCCTCCTCATCGTCCTCATCAAAGTCATTCACTGGCATCAAGCTCTGTTGAACAATAATATCCTGAAGTTGATCAATGGCTTCTCTCATACTTGTCAATCTCTCCACATCCTTAATATTTGAATACTTCACAAACACATCATTTAAGGGAAATTGCAAGTCTATGGGTAATGGGGATTGCTTGCAAAAGATATAATACTGGAAAAACACCAAGAACACCCGTAATAACTCGGCATACCTGTCTGCTTTTTTCTTGAGCAAAGCCTGCTTGGAAGGTCTCAGAGAATTTTTGGATGATGAACGTCTCGAATCAACTATAATACCAGTTATTGAATTCAATAAAAGACAACATAGTTGAATTCTGAAATAGTTATCTGGTCCATCAATAGTAATATCATTGTTCAATGGCAATGGCTGCTTGTTTGGATGCCCAAATGTTACTAGTGTATACAAAACGTCCTTTATGAATTTGAAGTTTAACAATTTTACATTGTATAACTCTGCCAAGTACTTAATTTGAGCCATTCTAACTTGGTTTAGCCTGTAGTCATTAAGTTCTAAGCCTTTCTTTAAACTTTCTGTTACCGAATCTATTGTTCTGACCACGAGCCAGCTTTCCTTCTTTGCTAATTTTTCAAGCAAACAGGCCAAGTGTGGAATGTTATCATAATTAAGTAAATCAGGACGCGAAAAGCATTCCAAGATGATATCAATAAAGACCAGCGAATTGAGGTCTATTGACTTGAATGTTTCTACAATTTTTGGGAAACTTATTGAATCCAATTCCACTCTAATCAGGCGAGATATGAATTGTTCCTCCAATGTTTGCTCTTTCTTCGGTGGACGAATTATCTTTAAAGGGCGAGGAACAATCAAATTGAGCAAGTTTCCGATTGCGAGCTTGTCGTTGATGGACAAATTGGAAAGCTTCTTCTTTTCTTTGAGTAATTCAACCATTTCTAGCATGAGGTCTCGATATTCAAGATCTTGTAAAAGGTATCTGCCTGCATTTTCATAGAACACAGACAATATATCCATATTATTGGAATCCTTGATCTTGACAGTGAGTGTCCTGATCTTGTGGAATATAACGTGTGTTGGAATTAGTTTGAACCTTACCATTACAATAAAGAAATAGATATTCTTAAAACTTAGCTTGGTGTGGTGGATTTGGGACCTGAATCCTGAATCCAAGTATTCAATAAATTCAGCTATTAACCCAGCGAGTGAAACTTTATTGATTTTCAAAAATCTACCATAGTACTTGTAACGGCCTAACTCTTGAGCATCCATGAGAAATTGTAAGATTCTTTTCTTGGTAGCCTTGTTGTTGAGATTGAGGCGATGGAATTCAAGAGATAGGTTTTCTAAGTCCTCCTCCCCTGCAGTTTCTAAGGACAACAAGAAATTAGTGATTTTCTCACCATCTGTGAGGGTAGAGGATTCCAGATCCGTTTTCTCAGATACTTCTTCCTCTTGCTTATGTAGCTCTGAGATATCCGGTACCTTTGTATAAAATGCTTTCTCCCGTAGATCTTCCCACACACCTTCTAATTCGTCTTCATTGAGCGATTTTGTCTTGATAACTTCAACAACCGAAGATTCTGAGTCTTCTAGCGACTCATCTAAACCTGCGGGCATGGGAATTGCCAAAGTCGAAGAGAGATACTGTGCGGTTGTGAAGAATTTATCAAACATTAGTTGAGCGTCTTCCATTGCTGCAGTATTTTCTTCTGAAATCCTGCCCGTTCTTATTGCAGCTTTTTTATTGCTGATGTTTAATTTCTTAACGTGTCTGTCTTGTGCAAGAAGCAAAGTCATCATGGTGTTAGTATAAGTAGTGAACAATTGGATGATTATACCTCTCACATCAGATGATAGTAATTTGTTTGAGTCATCTTGGATAATTGTACCAAACCTTTTAAGAAAAGATTGGGCTATTCCAAGGGAATTCCCCAGTTTCAATTCAAAACCAAGGACATCCTTAAGAACCAAAAGAATGATTGGTTGACCAGAAGATTTGCCGAAGGTACTCAAGATTGAAACAGGAACTATGTCTTTGCTGCAATCCTTCAAGGTACGCATAATGCCTACCAAATAGAATTCCATAAGTAGTTTAATAAGACACTTCTGTTTACTTATTCTAGTTGCTTCTTCCTTTTCAGTTTCCAGCGTGTTTGACAACGAAGTCAACATATGCATCAACAACAACGGGGTGAATTGAACAGAGAAACGTTGGTGCAAAGCAGATACAATTTCCATTGCTGCAAAGATATCATCACTCTTTGAAACTTTGGATAAACCATCTAGAAGTGCAGCTGTGATTTCCGAGAGATACTTCTCCAAACTAAGAGATTGTATATCTTTAACAACCGATTTGTATTGATCTTGAGTGATAGAAGTTCTGATTTTCTTTATGAACGCTGTATTCTTCTTCAAAGAAGAGTCAAGCTTTGGTGAAAGTATTAGGTGGCATTCGCCTTCCCAAGCAGCTTCATTGGGTACCTTGAGAATTTTCCGTCGTGATTCTATGTCCGACATGGATTGGAGCAACGTATCGAGTGTACAGTTGGTCGATCAAGGGTAATAGTTTCGAAGTGATTTGCTTATCCATTTGGCATCAAATTTTTTTGCAGTTCAAACTCTTCTCACTTCCAAGAGATTTTTGCAATCATCGACGCTAGACCAGGCCAAGTACGACTAGATCATGGCTGCTTGAAGAAGCGCAGCTGAATGAATATTGAACAATTGCATTGTAGAATCTAAGAGGAACTTATGAATTTTAGTATGAACTGTTTTTGCTGTGAAACATAAGTAGCACTGCCCTCTTCGTTGATGGAGTGTTTTGCACCAATTCAACCTTCATTCGTCCGTTAATTGATTCTCGTATTGGCAACCATTACCATGGTCTACGAACCTTCTTGTGAAATTTAATGTCTTTCAGCGTTGTCTATTTACAATATATAGAAGAAATCCTCTTATTATTTAATTACCATCCTCCCCGACTATGCCTTCATAAGCTTAGTTCCACGAACTCTTTCGAAGACTCTAGACTTTCCAAGACCATATTGTTCTCTCACCCCATTGACACTTCTGTCAAATTGTTGCCTCCAGACATGGGCACCTACAGCTGTCAACTCGTTCGCTTCTGCAAATTTACGAATATCGAAATGTTCAGTATTGACTTTTGGCAAGCTAATCAGACCCAGTTGTTTGAAAATCCAAAGGGCAGCTCTTTGAGATTGAGCATTCTTCTCTGGCGTCAATGCAAGATAGTCAACAAAGGTATGTTCTTCTCCGTTCTGTAACAACATCTTCGTATCTATGGTATTGTTGACGAAGTCTAAAGGTACGTTAGCCAAACCATAGTGAATGGTAGTGGAGAAAGAGTTTTTGGCTAAGTCTGGAGTATCTGGGTTGACCAAGACGACGGTATAAAGAGTGTTTTTGTCAGTTATATCGTATGCTTGCACCTTGATAGTGGGAGGTTTGGAAGCAGCAAATGCTGGTAGAACGGTACCAGGAGCAACCCAACCTGCAAATTCGGCTGCAGTATTGTGTGGGAACTTCACCTGAACATTCACTGTTGGGATCAATGTAGGCATTGTATCTGGTATCACATGTAATTGTTCCAATCTTTGCATAGTAATCATCAAGTCATATTCTTCCCATTGTTTTTTAGCCAAGTTTCTGTAGACTGGTTGCGACATATCAAGATCAGCAACAGGAGTGAATGTGGAGTTGTACAATACTTCGGGGTTATATTTTTCAGCACGGATCTTCAATTCCTCGAGCTGTGAAGTTTTGGATGGATCCAACTTATCAATCTGGGCATATATTGAAGCACTTTCTTCTTGCAAAAGTTGGTACGCCGCCTTAAAGGTTTCGTCGATTAAATCTGGAGCGTGGTACTCAGCTCTTCTTTGAATTGGTTCAAGAGATACTGGTTCCGTGGATGTCAATAATGAGTTCTTCAACTCTGGGTCTGCTACACTAAGGGATGTAGGTCTCTTAGAGAAGTCCGACCAAACTCCAGAAGCAACAGCAGATGTACTGCTGGTTGACTTGCATCTTTTAAGGACGCTAACTACTCTGAACCGAGAGAGCATTCTGAGTTATCTTGAACTTGACTTGATTGAAAAGATTTCCAATTAGTGGATTGTTTTTTTTTCACTAGTAGTTGAAAAACTTCTCTGGGTGATGAAAATTACGCCAGGATGACATTTTGGCGTAATGGCCAGAACGAGCAGCATGGCTGCAAACTGTTCGCAATGCTTGAAGATCGTGGTTAACCAGAATCTAGAGTTCGTGAACGTTACAGGGATGTTAGAGTGTAAGACAATTTCTGATGCCTAGAGCACTTAAATAATCCACCGAGAAACGACTGAAGTGAGTAATGAGCAAGCCAGCATTGCTAGCTTATTGACGTGATTCGACTATAATCTTACTGAGGAAATACGCTAGATTGATACTTGAATACTGAATTAATTTATTATATCCAGCCGGTGGTATTATACAAGGTATATCATTAAAAATAAGAATATGCAGGGGAAGAAGTGAAGCAATGTGTGAGCAACATGGTTGCTTTGATCTAATGAAGCGGTGATGATAGAATTAGTGTGACAAAGGAAGTTGCAGTTGTAGATTAGTCTCGAGTTGATTTGATGAATTAGAAGCAGGTTGCAGGGAATGGTTAAGAAAGATCGACAACGTTACCTTTGTGATTCGTCTAGTAGTTCGTAATAATCTGGAATCTTGAAAACTAGTTCCCATGAACTAGTGATTGCGCTTGAGTTTTCAAGATGATTCACAATTCTGGGCTCTTATTGCTTGTTCATCAAATGATTACCAAATGACTATCTTGAAACATACGACGGGTTCAATGGTAAGACATTCAAGTTCATAAACTGATCTTCGTTGTTCAAACACATTTGTGGAAATAGTCCTGGAGCAACTGGATTTGTATGAAACAAGGGATTGGGATAATAGTCTTCTTTTATATCATCGTACTCATCATCGTCAAACCCACTATCCATATTCATCTGCAGCTCATGAAGTATATCAGAATCCAAAGAAGGGCCTTGATCAAGGGATTCGTCAAAGTCGGAATTTATAAAGCTTCCATTAAGGTTTGATATAAAATCTTGGTTAAGATTAGATATGAATTGGTCTTGAATATTTGAATGAAGTTTTGAAAGCTTGGAGAAATCGTGGTTTAACGCTTTCTTTGAAAAGACAGGAAACTCTGGACTGGTATCTGAGTTGAACGCATCAAAGCCCAAACACTCCTCATAGCTTTCTAAAGTTTCCAACTTGCGGGACATTTCTATGATGTTCATTTTGATATCCAAAGCTAAGCTTCTATCAAGATTTGGAGTGAGTTCTCCTTCGACATCCAGAGACCTCCTGGGGCTTGATTCTGTGATGGAGTGTTCGTTGTTTATGACAAGGTGGGTTAGATTACCAAAGCTAGGAGGGGTGCCTTGGGGTGGGATGCCTTGAGGTGAGATCCCTTGTGGAAAAGATGCATTGTATTGGATCTTCTGCGGAGAGGCATCATTATGCGGGATATCTTGTAGTGAAAAGGTGTCATTGCAGTAAGTTATTTGTGGGATAGAGTCCTTGAAGTGGGTTCTTTGATGCGGAATAGCTTCATTTGGTAGGTGTCTCTGTAGGTTGGCTTTATTGGGTAGGTGTCTCTGTTGCTCATCGATAGGTAGTCTGGGTAGTAGTACTTCTAGTGAAATGTGGTCATTCGAAATCGTTCGTTTAGGTTGTTTGGCTGTGTTAGGTGGTAGCATGGCTCCAAGGTCTATCTTCTCTGGACCTGGCAGTTCGATATTTAGTTTATCGCGATACAGACATGATTCCATTTGAGTAGGGAACTCAGCGTACAGCTCAAAACGATTCATTAGATATATATGATGATACACATATATTATGGTTCTTTGAGGCTAATGGATGTGGAAGGTACGCGAATCTCTTTCGTTGTATAATGCTGTATGCTTGAATGCTTGTGCTCAAGTTGTGTGTCCTCGATGCAATATTCTTGAGACAGGTATCTCAATGTGGTTTGCTCTTCTCAAGTATCGTCAATCGAAATATCCTCCGGTCAAATACCCTTGAATCTTCCTCTAGTCTTCCTATAGTCTAATACTGTTCAGTCTTCCTCCGAGGTAATGCCCTTCAATGTAAAGGGTACAAAATGATTTGAGATTAAAGTGAAATTCGCTAGTCGAGGATGAAATTACCCAAAGTTCGTTGAGTGATCTTCCTATTCTTCCTTGTTGGCTTGAAACACGACACTCGGTGAACCCGAACCACTTCAATCTATCATCTTTTCAATTTGCAACTTGCAAGTCAAGGCACATGGCTTTATATATAAACGGTTGACTCATGCCCTTGGTAAGCAGAGGCATTTTCGGTGCCGCAGTACAATAGGGTTTGCTCTCTTTGCGTGGCTTACGCGCATGAAGCAATTTTCAGCTCAAGGTTGAGGGAAGCAGAGAGAGGGAAGCAGAGAGAGGGAAGCAGAGAGAGGGAAGCAGAGAGAGGGAAGCAGAGAGAGGGAAGCAGAGAGAGGGAAGCAGAGAGAGGGAAGCAGAGAGAGGGAGGCAGAGAGAGGGAGGCAGAGAGAGGGAGGCAGAGAGAGGGAGGCAGAGAGAAAGAGGTCAGGTGTTGGGTTGATGGACAGGGAGCGCACAGATTGACAGCTGCTGCTTGCTCTTCCCCAGCGAGCTTGGATGGCATCCTCCCCACTCAAGGGTAATTCTCGTATTTTCCGTCTCTGCCATACCTGATTGACACCATCTCACCGCCTCAGGGTTGTCATAATCTGGCATTCAAACACTTCAGCTCAGCTTGCATCGTTGCAACTTCGGCATTTGGGTGCTCTTCCGCGTTTGTGACTACAGGGAGTGCACAGTTGTGTTGTTCGTATTTCAACTTTGACTTATTATCGTGGTCTCACTTCTCACTAAAGACAAGGTTGAGTATTTTCTACTTCAAGCTTCGCTTGACATGAGCAACGGAGGTAGGAGATAAGGAGCGAGAGCAGAGGTGTAGAGATCATTTAAGAATCACCATCGACACCACCACCACCACCACCACGGCCACGGCCACCGTGCTGCTATGACTCTCCAAATTTTGTGTATTCCTATACGGCATTGGTGGTCGAAGTCTTTGGCCTTTTAGTTTAGTGCCCCAAACAGGCTCTGACAGGTATGCCGGGTTAAATAACCCCCAACGAATTACACAACTAGTTTCCTAAACAGAATCGAGATCATGATGTGTTGAGAATGTATGTCGGGTTATAAGTAATCTCCGTACAATAGAATGGCGACTGGGAGCGGTGAACCTGTGTGGGTTGTATCGGGCAGTGGTTAGAGATTAGAGGTTAGAAGTTGGAGGTTAAAGGTTGGAGGTTGGAGGTGTGTTGGTGTTGGCGTTGGTGTTGATACGTCAGTGTGTCAGTGTGTTGGTGTTGATGTGTTACTGTGTTGGTGTTGATGTGTTACTGTGTTACTGTGTAAGTGTGTTACTGTGTGAGTGTGTAAGTGTGTTACTATGTTACTATGTTACTATGTTACTATGTTACTGTGTTAGTGGGCACCGTACCATCTCACCCCAGAACCCCTCAGACTCCACCTTCTGCCATGCATCACCACCCTTCCATTCCCTCATGTCAATCACCAAACACAAACTTCCTCAATTTTAAACCAATGAAACTCCATGCAATGATCAAGGTGGTGCCTCGGACACTAAGTCGGGTCGGTTGCCTATAGTGCTTTGCATGTCCTCTCGTCCACTCCCATTCTATTCCTCTTCATGCAACCATCCATCTCTTCCCTCTCATTTCTACCATCCAATCGTAGCAATCCCCATATTTCAAGCACCATTATCTAGATGCTGCATCCCCTCCTAACTGTGAAATGCCTTTAAATGAGCCAGTCATCATGTGTTTTGGGCTGACGAGACGGCTTTTTGAAGGCCAAGCACTGATAACCCCAGTTAGAGTCCATGCGGTTACCAGCAACCGAAGCTACGGGGTCGGAAATAGCACGTTGGATCCATCAAATGCTTTTTCATAGTGTCCGTGCCAGGTATTCTTAGGAGTCCGAAACCACCAGCCTCAAGTGGCCCTCAATCACCCGAGTCCTCCACTTCGTTGGGGATTCCATCTAATATCGTCTATCTATCATTACAGCCTCAGATGCAAGGGTAACATAGTGTTTACTTAAAAATATAGATCTTGATACCTTCTATTTTAACACAAACACTGAATTAGCCTTTGCCAGAGGACTCTTGTGTTGTCCAACAACAGACTCATATGTTGTTTGTGGTACCTTGTTTGCATTTCTAGACCTTCTCGCCAAGACTTGTGTAACTTCAGTGTAATTAGTTGACTCACCATTGATATCTGGAGCCTCGAGGGTGCGATTAGTTGATTCATAGGTGTTGGTTGTAAGTGCCTGAATGCCTGTGTTCTATAGGGGCATTCTGAGCGAGGGAAGGTATTCAGGAGGGCCAAATCGAGCTTTTTGGTTACTTGACAAGCTAATCGAAGGGAGGCTATACTTGAACACCTTCATTGGCTATGCAATCTATCTTTATGACTCCGTCCTCGTATATTTAAATTAGCCTTAATGGGATGAAATTAGCATCCAAAAGGGGTGGTACTCCAGCTTGAGAAAACTGAGTTGTGGGTAAAAGAACATGGTGACCCTAACTTCAATAAGAGTTAGATGGTCAAATATCTGGTTTATAACAAGTTGCCTATTCCTCAATGCTTTAGAACTTGCTAAAAATTCGTGAACAGGCGACCATGGGAAACAAGCGACCATGGGTGGGGCCGTTAATTGGGTCAAAATTAGCTTTATTGTGTATGGCTGCAAATTGGGGTGTCAAGTCAAGCAAATTTAAGTTGTACGATATGGATTGACAAAGCCAAGAACAACTATTTCAAGAACAAGACAAAGAAGCCCTATTAGTGCTGCAGCAATTACAAGAGCGATTTCAACTCTACGAAATAATAAATGTTCTCCTTCAAAACGGAGATCTCCTCAGCATCCATCTACTACCGTGTGTCGTTCCTGGGGTGGAGCAAGTTGTAGCTGGTGACATAGTGAGTAAAGTGCTTCTTGGGATACAACTTTGGCCTAAGTGTGTACTCCGATACCCACTAAATACACCCAAACCTATAAAAATCAAACAAGGCTGAAAGTCAAAGTTGCATTACTTATACATATTCTACATAAAAGCCCGTAGCCAAAAATAAATGAAGCCAATCCAGTTATAATGGACACGCGAAGGTTGCTTGGCAAAAAGTGGGCAGGATACACTTGAAGTGTTTTAAAGAAAAGGATTTAGGCGAAGTGCAAAACGAGAAGTGAAACGGTAACTTGGCCGTACGAAGGTGGAATAGAGCCCAGTTGAGGTCTAAATTGTCAAGATAATGAAATAACACGAAAGAAGACAACTTCAGGTGAAAATGGGATCAATGTGAACTTCCACTCATATCTAGTTGTGCCATTAATAAGTAATTTGAGGATGCTAGTACATATGCAACATCTTAATTCTCTTCACCTCTAAGGTGTCTTTATGAAGCACTCTAGACCTCTGCTAATTACAATCCCCATCTTATTGCTTCCTTCTCCTTTCAAGTAAAATCCCCATTTTCTCCTCCACTGCCCAAATCATTTCTCTCCAAATCCTTTGGAACTAAACACTAACGGTGGAGCAGGTACATTTGCATCAGGGCTCCCAGAAGGATTTCCAGATCCTATCCCGACATTTCCAGCTGAACCACCTTCAGAATTGCCAGCATTGTTTCCTGGGGGAGATAACTCAATCAATCTACTCTGCAAAGCCAAAGTATAATCTCTCAACTCCATGTTCTCATTTCTCAATTGATCGATTGTTTGCTTCAAGTGTTCAACTTCATTTGCCTTTGCTTCCAAGTCCTTGACGTACTTATCCTTACGTTGTCTGAAGGCACGCTGGGCCTTACGGTTCTGCAATGCCCTTTTGGTGCCACTCAATGGTTTGTGACCTCCACCACCACCAGGGTTCCTTGGGACGTCGGATCCAAGGTCTGTTAGAGCTCCATGGGGGCCAGAAATGTCTTTCTTATCGTCGTCATCGTCATCATCGTCATCGATATGGCCGTGCATTTGCTGTTGTTGGGCTTGGGCTTGGGCCTGGCCATGTTTCTGGGCAACTACTGCTGCTGCTGCCACTTCATCAACGACACCGGGAAATGTTTCGTCATGCTCTTCTCGAGCAAACGAGGGATCGAATTTGTCATCGATAGAAGGGTTCGTCAAGTTGTTCTGCTGGTTGTGTTGTTGGGCCTGCAATTGTTGTTGGTGAAGCTGGCCTGCTTCACTCTTATCGTTACTCCAAGTTGCAAATGAGGAATTCATACTGGCTGGAAAGATGTTTGTAATGACTGACAAAGATTGTTTGCTGTTTTTATTTTTAGTATGAATTTTGACGGGGTTGATTTGGCTCTGAATTCTTAGTCACCACACTTCGTAGGGCGTAGAATCCAGGGCAGAAATACTGACGGGGGAGACTGGGGAGATTAGTGGTGGCTGAGGAGGTAAAAGCGAGCGTATGAGGCATTTATGGTCTCAAATATGGAACATGTCGGAATAGTTGGCTATAGGATTTTCTTCACACCATCAGTAGACTCCTTTTGCTGGTAGTAGTGGTGTTGGTGATGCGCACTGTCTCACGGAGGCTCGTTATTAATTGTATTTTTTGCGTGGCACCGTTAGACCAAGGAAAGTGTCGCTAAAGACGGAAATTTAGGGAGGTTGCATAGAGGGTGCGACCATATCGGTACTAATATGTAGCGAAGATGCGTGGTGGTACTAATTATTTGATGGAAGTCAAGAGTGCTATTGCGAACTACTTGAGTACACCCTTGCTGTTCAGATCTATCGGAAGTGCCTCCAGACTTCCAATTACCTGTGATTGCTACAACTAATCACACAGACTTTGCCCAGACGTACTTAATTCCCTTTCTAATCCATAAACATCTTCCTCTGCTCGATATCTCCCTAGATATTTTCGACCCACCAAATCGGAGACCCGCTCTCCCACTAATCGCTAGTCCTCGCATATCTATCCCTAACTCGATCCAGGAACTTAGTGACGAACCCAACCAATAGAACTGTACAACTATTGATTCAAGAACCACCACTAACCTTCCCCCATTTCCACCAACTATTGCCGACACCATCCCACTATAACACCTTCTTCCGAACGAATACATACCTTAAATAATCAATACTACCCGGCCTTCATCAAATAGCATCCTAGTGCTGCCCCATGTTTGCGGCCTAATCTCTCGCTAAAAAAATTCCGTACGATAATTTTGCACTTAGCTAACAAATCATCCAGACAAGGAAAGAGCCTAAGCAGTGTCGTACCAAACATGTTTGAGATAGATATACAGTCATCTCCAGGGATTTTCAGTGGTCCTACCTTCCATTCCACTCCCAATAATAACTCCATGAATGGCCCTGGTGGTACTTTTGGTGAGGACTCTTCACATGGACTCAATGGCACCTCTGCAGTTGCTAGTGCTAGTTCCAACTCCTCATGCTCATTTGCTAACTCTGGTACCAATACTCCCTACCTATCGCAAAGGAAAACGTCCAATTTCTTTCCCAGTAGGTCTGCAAGCACGTCAACTACTCCGATCACTACCAATGATGACTCTTTCTTGGGAGGGTTTGCATCTCCGAATGATGTATTCTTCAGCAGTATAGGCAGGCCTTCAACAGCCCCAGTTGGAAGAAACAACAGCTCTCCTTTGATAGGTAGTGTTACTCAACCAACGCAAATGAGCTATAAACTCTCCAATAACAATAATTTCAATGGAGCCCACTTGTTTGCTTCGCAACTCGACACATGGGACTTGGCAAGTAGCTTAAACAGCTTCAACTTCAATTCAAAGAACAATGTGCCACCCAAGAACGTACTATTGCCACTGCAGCTTCCAATGCAATCTCTTTCAACCCCAGTCCCCATGCAAGTCCTGCAAACTCCAGCTCAATTGCCTATGGCTCATTTAGTACCACTTCAACTTCCAACACAACTTCTGGGATCATCTTCTACATCCTCAAACTATTCCAGCATGAACTTCACTTCGCCACCCACATCTACATCGAGTTTGCATACCTCCCAGGACAGCCCTGTAATTGTATCCGCAACTGGAAACGTCACTCCGTCTACATTAAGTTCCATATGGAACGAAAGAACCCCCATATTAAACACTCTTGATGAGTATGTGCATCATATAGGCACGGAAGAAGACGAATTCTTTTCACAAGAGATGATTGAAGAAAGGAAACCCAAAAAGGAGAATATTTACCTGAAGCGTGTTAATAACCCATCCTTTGTGCCTGCCATGCCAGATAAGGTAGAGAGGCAGGAAATTCAAGAAAGGCTCGATAAACAGATTCGACAGGACGCACTAGAGCGTTGGAGAGACCGAACAGAAAAGAAAGAGAAGGAAAAGGAGAAAGTACGTGAAAAGGAAAGACAACTTGATAAAATGAATAAAGTCGAAAAAGCAAAAGTGCTTAAGCAAGGAAAGACCGAAGGACTACAAGGAAAGCATGAAAATATAGACACCAAAGAGGCAAAACCCAAGGAAATATTAGGCTCAAAGGCCCGTCAGCACTCATACGATACAATAGATTCAGAGTTGGAGAATCCAGACAAGAAAAAGCAAACTTGTACGAAGGCATCGATAAATTCCGTAAGAGAACCACCCCTGAGTCGAGTCATTTACTCAGATAGATACAAGCATTTGCAACTCAAAGAAAATGTAACATTCAGAGATGCAGCAGCAGATACATTAGAACATCCTATCCGAGTTGCTCTCCCAATTTCAGGTCTGCTGACCAGGCCAAGATCTACATTTGGAACTTTTAGTGACACCGTGCTCTACACGGACTTTAAGAGCAAATACTCCGAGGACTATTGCTCTACATTTTACAAGCGAAACGAACACGGCTACATGTTCATTAAAGAGCCCACAAATTCACTCAAAGTCAATTCGAAAGGAGCCAAATCTTGGGTGCAACTTAATATAAAATTCCCTATGTCCACTGAGTTAGAGTCACAGTCAACATCAAACGGAAAGTTTGTTAGAACAAGGACACTACCCACAGTGCTTGTGAAGAAATTGAAGGTGGACATCAAGCAATTGCCGGTTTGGAAGCCTATCAGTTTGAACAGTGCAATCGGGCTGCATTACAGTGTCAGTGTTTCGCGGAAGAAGTCTGTTCGAAATGGGAGAGGCAGTGTAAATGGCAATGATGCGTCTTCGGCTACGTCTGAAAGCTCATCCAGTCCATTTAGAAAGAACAAGAATGGTAATTTGTCCAGGCGGTTTAGTAGAAAGGGGCAATAGAGGATATAAGACGCTTTGTATATTGGAGAGACTAGATGAATGCAAGCATAGTGTAGTTTCGAGCTAATTGTGTGGAGCACTGTCCACAATTCACGCACGCAGAGTGCTTCTGTGACTATAGTAGGTCCTTTTGTGAAGACACTATAGACGATTAGTGCATTTATCGTTGTATAGTTATTTAAGCGTTGTTTGGGCATTGTTTGTGTAGAAGCAGTGAAGCGTATGTAGTGAGATTTAAAGTGTACTAAAGGTCTCAGCTGTGAAGAAGCTCGCTGTTACAGTATTAGCAACTTTAAGCATGCTCCACCCAGCATCAGCTCCTCCACCACTATCACAGTTCCTACATCTCCACCTAGCTTCAGCACCTCCCTCTTCACCGCCTTCACATAATTAGGGTGCAAAAAATCATAAACAGTTGATGCGCTCCAACGCACCTCTAACAACCCTCAACACCACCAATATGCGACATCTCTACGTAGTCTCCAGAGCACAAGCAACCTCTTACCCACTCAAGAGACCCCATAGACCCACAAACACCTACCTTGCACTCAATCTCACCGACTAATTACACTGACTCTAATCCCTCAGAAACACCTCACTCCATCTTACTGCAACCCACTCCATCTTACTCCAACTCATTCCATCCCACACCATACCATCTTCGCTACAGCCAACAAATTATGGCCTCATTTTTTCCAATTCGACGAGACCTCATTGGACATTTGCAAACAGGCACCTTTTGTGGTGAAGACACAGGGACAGTAAGGCCAGTATCAAGCACCAAATAATCCCAGTAGAGAAGCAGTTTGGAAGACTGGAACCTCGAAGCTCCCACATCGTATCAATCCTACAGTATCCCTCCAATAGCCCTCTTGTAGCACCCGTTTCTTCCTACCTTATCCTTTCCAAAGACGTATGGCACGAAACGGTACTTCCCTCACTCTCACCTATTGGCACATCCACACGACTTTTTGATTCTTCTTCATTAAAAATTTCAAAAATTCCAATTGAAACTAACACCCTAGAAGAAGATACCAACCACCAACCACGATAATGTTTGCCTCCACCATCCGTTCAGCATTAAGAACCAGAACCGCCGTCCCAAGAGTGGGCTTGGCCATGGCCAGAACTAACGTTGCTGCCAGAATCAGCATTGCCCCACAACAAATCAGAGCTTACTCTAGCCATCACGAAGAGACCTTTGAAGAATTCACCGCTAGATACGAGAAGGAATTCGAAGAAGCTTACGACTTGTTCGAAGTGCAAAGAATCTTGAACAACTGTTTCTCTTACGATTTAGTCCCATCACCATCTGTTGTTGAAAAAGCATTAGAAGCATGTAGAAGAGTCAACGATTACCCTACTGCCGTCAGAACCTTCGAAGCATTGAAGCACAAGGTTGAAAACGACCAACAATACGAAGCTTACTTGGAAGAGTTGAAGGAGATCAGACAAAAGTTGGGAATTGACTTGAAGGAAGATTTGTATATCGAAGCTTAGATACCAAGTATTTTAGACTGAAAGCCACAAGAGCATATGTTTAGCTGTTTAATAAAAGATGATATAAGAGCTTTTGAGGTAGTGGAGATATAAACGAGGGAGCAATATTTCTTGATTTGTATTGTTGAGCATTGGGTAGTCAGTGTAGGCAGACAAGCCTATTGCCATTGCATTGATTGTATTGGCTGTTGTAGTCATTTAGTGTCCGCCGCATCAACAGCTCGTGAAGCTCTTTAGGATTGTTTCCTGGATAGTTCTGTCTAAGCTGTCGTCTGGGCTATTGTATAAGAAACTCTCTGGGCCTATTCTGCTTGACCTTACTCTCCAATTCAAAGCTCTCTTATCTTAACCCCCATTCTCCACCAATTGCCTCAACGTAACTTCTAACAGCCGAACTGGTGTCCCTGTTCATACAATAACTCACCACTTCGAGGAATTGCGTTTCAAACTAGCATACTTTCTACAATACGTTCCCACACCACTATTACCAACACCGATTTCTCCATTGAGTATACCAAGTATATCAATCGATTGCCCTTTCAAATCAATAAAAACTAAGATGAACTCCTTTAACACCCCTCCCAGGTCACTCGACCTACTTCTACTCCCCAATTGCTCCAACCAACATCCCACCACTACCACCTCCATCAACACCCTCTTGCACTTGATGCAAATTGCTCTTCGCACATGCAGTACCACTTGGTCACCAGAAATACGAAATTGAAAAATCGAATCACAGGCTATTCACCACCAATTAGTGTAAGAGCAATGGGAGTCTATATACCCCCGCCAGATGATGGCTCCAAGGGAACTGACGGTAAAAGAGATTCCAAGATCGAACCCAACAACTCGCCACTCCCCAGATGGATGAATCCATCTGCCAACAAAGACAGGATAGTGCCATGTAATCCTTCGATTGGGTTGTTCTGGGGACCCTTGGTGCCAGCTGCAGATAACAGACCAGCACTATATTTAATGACCGCACTCCAGTTTGCGCTGGGTGTTTATCTATTGCATAGAGGCCGTCGCTTGTTGAAAGCACCTCTCTCCGTACCTTCATATCAACGAAGCAGAACTGTATTGCCAAGGGTAGCGTTGAATTTACTTTGCGGAGTGACATTGACCTTTGGTTCCGGCTTAGAATTGATGAGGTTAAACGTCCCATTTGACCCGTGGCAATCTGAAGCACAAGTCTTCAGAAAATTGGCCATTTCAAAGGGTGAACACCCAAGTCTGTGGTTTGGTCCATATCAATGGTATACTCCAGTCAGCATAGACACCTGGACAGAGCAACTGAAAAGACATCTTTTGGCTGCCGATAGGGCTTTGAAAGAACTTGAAACTCAACCAATAATCAACAATGTCGTTACTAGTCCTACGGGAGGTTCAGATGCCACCACTTCTGCTGGAGCTTCCCCTGTAGGTGAGATCATAGTGAGGATGCACAACAGTTCGAGATACTCTGATATATATACAAAGCTTTCGGAGACAAATATTCGTCGGATGGCCCAATTGAAAGAAGATCTAAAAGATGTTACTGAGCTGACTGCTGCTACCCGACTTGAGTTGATCTTACAGGGCAAAACAACCTATATTAATCCTAACTTCCTCAAACTGCCTATCACGTTGGGAAATCATCCAATTGAATCAGATGCTGATTTTGAGTTGGCTTGGCTCAACTTCGATCCGTGGGACGAATTGAAGTTAGATACCGATTCAGAGATACGGTTGGTGCCACAGTGTCCAGAGAAACACCAAGATGATGTATAATTTATTCATTGATTCGTGTATTTGCCAATATTGGCAACTGCATCCAGTATGGTCGAAGAAACTGTAGTCTTTTACACATTCAACATAAAGACGTTTTAATATATGCATGAATATAACCATTTTGTAGATTGGGTACCAAATCATTCAAGTCAAGCGTTTGGTGAGAGTTACTTAGAACATATGCTGCTGATAGTAGCACTTGTTTCTTAACATTTATTAAGACTTGACCTCTCTAAAAACATTTGCTTTTAATGAAAAATATGTACATGTAGCTCTATAATCAATGCAAAAAGAAAGACCATCTCTGGGAACTCAATTCAAGCTATGAAAAGGTAAGATTATTCACTTGCAATCTTTATGTTTTTCGACTCATCGATTTCAGCTTCGTTGGTCAATTTGTCAGCCCATCCCAACCCCTTCTTATCGTCAGCACCCAAGCCCTCCTTTCTGAACCCATCTAAATAAGCTCTCCATTGTAATTCTGCAGGATCTTGATCCGGCTCAACCCATTCAAACCCATCACCTCCACTCATCCAGTATGCCTGCATCCTCAAATCCTCCAAGTTGTCTCTCGCCTGTAGGAGCCTTACTTTACCTCCATCACGAGTAGTTCCCGGTTGCAAAGTGTGCTCAACCACGAATATATTCTCTTCTTTAGCACGAACAAGATCAGCAAGAAGCTTTGGGGTGGACTCTCCACCATTTAATAATCTATCCAGTTCAACGATCTTGGAGCAAAACATAAGTTCATCAGAATGTCTAAACCAATGGGTATAGAATGTACCTTGTTGCCAAGTCAAGAAATCACCACCAGCTGTAATAACTTGTCTACCAAAACGAACAGCAGTTACAAAGAAACTGGAATTAATAATATAAGTCAAGATCATCAGGTTAATCGAACCAAGGTGTCTCCAGCCATCGCTCAAATTAAAAATATCAATCAAAGAGTTAACCCCATACTTTGACATTGCAGTGATACCTAACGATGTCGCAATTAAGCGCATTGCTCCACGCCTTAAAATAGCATCTTTGGCAGCAATATATCTTGGATGGGCAACCGTCGCATCGGTAAGCTCCACTGCCTTTTCATAGTCAGCATTATAAAGTGCACTGCGAAGTGCTATTATGGCTATTTCTCGAGGAATCGGTCCGGCAGGGCCCTTCTCATAGTAATGTTCTATAACCTTTAAATTCACTGCAGCAGGCAATTGTAATAAGAATATTTCTCTTAATAGTTGTTGGTCAAACAGACTTTGGTTGGCAAAGACCAAATCGACAATCTGGATGTATTCATTAATTGATTTATCGCTATATTGCTGATTCATAGGATAAGTCAGCAACTGTAACGTCTTGACTGCCTTCAAGGCTTCAACAACCTTATCCTTCTCACTATCTGCCTTCTTGAGCCTTATCTCTTCCTTTAACTGGGGGATATCTTTGACGTAGGAAAAGGAACGAAGAGGAATAGATTGATAGAGCGTTCTCATAAACGCTCGATTCAATATCACCTGTGTTGCACACATTGCACGCAGAGCAGAATGAACCCTAGTTCTGAGCATTATATTAATGGTTGGTCACAGAATAAGGAACTGCCTCTGTTTCATTGAAGTTCATGAAATCTTTGACATGGATATTTTACAATTTGAATGCGCACGCAGTTTAGCCATCTCGATAGTTAGTGGTAAAGAATAGGCCTTAGGAGGTGCCCACGGGTGATTACTGAACGTGATATGAGATGCTATTTGTTATTTTTGACACCCCCATTCACCACTTTCCTTTGGGAGTTTATATGGTTGATTTTGAATAACATTCATTGTACTTGGTTGACTGCAAATTGGTAGAAGCAATTTGCAACCACTGTTTACGAGACTGCTGTCATATTCGGCGTATTGAAGTGATCATAGAAGCAATTTAAATGGCAGTGTTCAAGTCTATGAGCGAATTAGAATGGAAATTTTAATTATACTAATTATTGTTCAAGGCTACATATACCTTTGAGTATCAGATCAATGGAACAGGTCTAGAACAGAAATAAATGGAAAGGACGTTGAAGAAGGAAGATCACCACTTGCACATGTGGTTAAAGAGGGAAAATATAACAAAGATCTTATGAGAGGGTACTTTCAAAGCACCATCAAAGGAATGGAGCAGGTCAGTTCAAGAAACTGGGGGAATAAGATCTAGCGCAAAGGCTGGCGAGTAGTTGTTCAGATGGTTCAAAAACATGGTTTGTCGTATAATTGATGAAGTTCATAATTCAATATCAAGATGTTAAGGGAAATGAACAGTAACTTGGAATATAAACATGCTTCCCAAGGATGAAGATCGTTGAAGTAATAGCCACAATTCGGGTATGTCGAGTGAATCGAAAGGTCATAAATAACAGTGTTTTTGAACAAAATTTCAGTTGATATTCGAATTAAAACAATCCGAATACAACATTGACCATAAAAGCGCAGACCCCAACCCCAATTATGGTAGGATTGACCTGCACTACTTCACCATCATTAGCTTTATGGCTAATTCCAGAACTGGATGGAGAGGATGAAGAAGTAGAAGAAACAGTAGAAGAAACACCCGTGACGTACGTTCTAGTGGTAACAAAACTAAGTGAGTCAGTGGTTGGATCATCCACTGGATTTGCAGTTGGAACAGGTCGGGGTGACAGCACAATGGTATTACCACCAGCATTGCCACCAACAACGGCACCAGGAGCCGCAACAGCTGCGGCAGTAACTACAACAGCTGTGCCTGTGTCGGAAGTACTTGAGCTTGCTCTGGAAGCACCTGTAAGAGCAGTGCCAGTTCCCGTAAGACCTGTTCCGGTACCTGTAAGAGAAGTGCCAGTTCCTGTAAGAGCAGTGCCAGTTCCTGTAATAGCAGTGCCAGTTCCTGTAAGAGAAGTGCCAGTTCCTGTAAGAGCAGTGCCAGTTCCTGTAAGAGCAGTGCCAGTTCCCGTAAGAGCAGTGCCAGTTCCCGTAAGAGCAGTGCCAGTTCCCGTAAGAGCAGTATTGGTTCCTGTTACTAGGGTAGATCCGGTACCTGTAGTGACAGCAGCAGCATCGGCGGCGGCAGCAGTATCTACACCAGTCGTGGCAACAGTATCGACACCAGTATCAACTGCACCACCAACCGTGTTGGCAGTGTCTGCAGCTAACACTGTACAAGCACTCAAAACTGTCATCAAAACATATTGGTACTTCATGACAAGCGAATGATAGGGATCGAAGTGTGATCTGAGTTGTATGAGCAATAATCAACCTGATCTGATCTTCAATTGTTATTGCAAAGGAAGCTACCCTATTGAAAAATCGTAGCGAATGTTTGTTTTCATGTCTCCCTGCGTGTGGGGTTATTATTCATTTGTTTTCGCACGTTGCGAGCAAAATCATAGGGAGAGATTAGGGGAGGGGCAAGGTTAGGGGTTCAAATATAGGGACGATTTAGCGAGGATTCGTGTTAAGGGTTGAGGTGGCTAGTCTTGATGAAAAGAAACAGGGTGGTTCATGGTTGAGCATTTGGGATTGGAACTACGAGCCTGGTACGTTTCAAGTGCCAATGGACATGTATATTGTCCTATATGTCCTCCTCTATTGTATACTGCCACTGACGAATGGTTTAAACGTATAAGGAAAGCATTATATTTATACGAAAACCGTGATACACAGGAATTTTATTTAACAATGCATTTCTAGTACCTACGGGATATAAATTCGTACTTTAAGTTTGGTTTAGGTTGTAGAGCTAGCTTGCTGTATTGTATGGGCACAGTGAAAGCTCTTGGTTCCGATATTGGGACTTCATTATTCATTGTGGGAGGATCACTGGCAGAGTTATGATAGCTTTTACAAGATGTCAGCTTGCGCAGAAGCATCCAGGGTGGGGTTTCATGTTTTAGGATGCACGACTGGTTCACGTCAGTGCAATGGGGACATTCAGTGCAATGGGGACATTCAGTGCAATGGGGACATTCAGCACCATTGGGCTTCATCGCTTACGTCCCTTCCGTAGGACGGCATCGTAAAATGACTTCAGTGGGAAATTTTCTAATTGCTAAACTAGTCAAAGCTTACCAAAACATCTAATTGCCTTCTTACCTAATTCTTTCTCTTCTTCTTTCGCTTCTCCATCTTAGGAGCACAATCGGGGCAATACCAAATATCATCATCCTTCGGAGGAGACGTAATCCCCACACATGACCAATGAAACCATTCATACTTGCAATCATCATTATCACATCCAATCATCTCACCAAACGAAACTCGTTGACAGAAACAATATAAATTGTTATCAGCATCCTCTCCAGAAAACATTGGAGCATTGTCATGCCCAGCTCCAGAAAAGTTGGCATTGCCTATAGTCATGGACCCTACGCCACCATCTATGCTTTCGCCAGTGTCTGCTCCATTTCCACCAATATAAAGTTCTCCGCGTAGTAACTTCTCTTCAGCTTCTTCTGACTTTATCCTCTTTACTGATCGTCCTCCTTGGGAACTACTGTTCATATTAGGATTACTTGCACTCACGCTTCTCATATTAACAGTGAGTCTTCTCTTTTGTCCCATCTTCTTTACTTCAGAAACTGGAGTAGCATTAGAAGTGCTATGACGAGGAGTGCTTGATCCAGAGAGCGCATCAGAAGTATTATTATAGATTGATCCATTTGCCCCAACAACACTGCCATTTGCACCGTTCACGACCTTGATGTCATCTTCCCATAAGTTATCAATATGAGGCAACAACTCATCACGCTCTAATTTGGCAATATCTGTTTCAAAGTGGAATAGATACTTGGACATTAGAAATAGTGCCGTGTTAGCCAAGAGGATCTTCTCTTTCTGTAATTTGGCCACTAAAGCACCATCTTCCTCGATACGAGCACATAGTTGTGGCTCCTTTGGGTGCTTCGTAAGTGTTCCATTTGCTCTGATGAATTTATGTAGTTGACTATCACGAAGTTGGTAACGTTTACGAGCCTCCATCACCTGCAAATCCTTGCTTTTGATCTCTTCTAGAAGGTGCTTAACCTCGAGCGGTAGGTTCGCTAGGTCTTGCGTATACTTTTCAAGTACTGTGGAAGTGTCCATTGCTTTGAATTTGGATTGATTTGGTGAATTTTTGTAAATTTTATGTGCTTAGTGAGTTTTTGTTTAGTTTATAGTTTCGTTTTGAAATAAGTCTAATTATTTAGCGACAAACTCGAAAAATTACTGACCAAATTCAATTTTCTCGCTAAAATTACTGACAGATTTACTGACATTTACTGACAATTACTGACAAAATTACTGACAAATATCAAAAGTCTCCCCAGAATTAGTGGCAACTGTAAAACGTCTTCTTAATTTACTGACTGTTAATTTACTCACAAATGTGAATCCTACTGTTTTAGTGTCAAAATTTCTGGCGTTCGAATTATTCAGTCAAATTTTCAAAATAATGTAAACACTCAACAATAAGACTTCGTGGCCAAGCTGGTTAAGGCGTAAGACTGTTAATCTTGAGATCGTGAGTTCGACCCTCACCGAGGTCGAAAATTTATTTTTTTGGTTAGTGGAATCAAGGTACTTATACCTCTATAAATTAACTTCAACAGGACCAATTGACCCATTATCTAATGAAGGAAGTGATTACTTATTCCTTTGAACTTCTTTTGCTCTCTATGGTTGTTCATTCTTAACTTTTTAGTTTTATACATAAGGGCCATTTTTCACTTCTACTGGTCAAATTCAAATTCAAATTCAAATTCAGACTCAATGTAAAATTTCAGACAGCATACCTTTTCCACCAGTAAATGGAGAAAATACAAGAACAGCTCGACCAGCTCTCTGTCTCAGGGCTGGACATATCCAAGCAGGAACTCGCTCAATTCAAGATCAATGTGTCTGCTGTATTCAATGATGAGCCATTGGATGATCTGAATTCATCTATCCTACAACAGTTGACCAAATGCGCTAAAGATAAAAAGTGTTCTGCGATTCTCTTTGGTGTGTTGCTTCATGACTCCGACCAGTTTGTGCGAGGCTTTGCAAAACTTGGGGGCCTGTCCCAAGTGTTGCTTGTTAATATACTTGGTTTCAACAGTGCCAGTGGTGATTTGTTAACTAGCGTTTTACATTCAATTAAGAACATATTGAATGATCTGCAGGGTACTTCGACAAGTAATATAAAGCTGCTTTTATTGTGCTACTACTCAGTGTTGTCCAACTTCGACTGTCAAAACTGTCAGCACTTGCATGTGTTATTGTCATTTATGAACCTGCTTAGGGACCCATCTGGAGAATTAACACCAATAGTACTACTTATAGCTGTCAAATATATGGAAACTAATCGAATTCGAACGTCGGAGATATTACAAGAGTATTTGGATATGTTTGATGACGAGGAACTCTCAATCGATCAATTTCTTAATTTTACAAAGGTATTAGAGGTATTATACCCAGTTATTCCTGAGATAATCGAACCAGTCTATTTGGCAGACAATACGAAGAGAAACATCCTAAACAAGATCTCAGAAATATTACTGAGCAATTCTCCTTCTTCCGGACTTCCATTGACTCTATACCCGAACCAAATGTTTGTGATTACTGGAATTTTAAAACTATTAAACAGTTCATGTGTTTCTGAACATGCCCGTACTCACAATGCCAAAGTTTATATTGACATATTGAGGGCCGGAGCACAAGTCAAAGCAAACAACTATACTAATACAGAAATCAAGCTACTCTCTACATTGACAATTATCAAACTTTGGAACTTCGTGTCTTTCAGCAAGGATCAAGAAAACAATGATATTTCAATTGAAAACCTCTGTGGGAATATGGTTCAATATACAAAAGAAAAACATAATACTTCCAAAACAGAAAGCAAGGCGCTACTTGATTACTGTATTGAAGGGTTGGCATATTTGTCCTTAAACACTACAGTGAAGAAGGATCTACGGGATGATGAAGACTTATTAAGTTTATTTGTTACACTTTTGAGCTCTCCACAGCAGTCTTCTCTCTACTATGGACTATTAGTGGTTATAGTAAATTTATCAAAGTTAAAGGATATTAATGCCGATAGTCAAGATAAGCAAACTCTCAACTATTTGAAGAGCATGTCGACACCAAAAAGTGGTAACAATCAGCCACAATCAGAGAAAGACCAATTATCAATCCACCTCTTTAACAAATCACTTCTCCTAAATCACAAGATAGTCTCTGTTGTTTCAAAATTGAAGGTCCAGCAACAAGATGCTCCTGAGAACAATTTGCTTGACTTGTTCATCAATTTAATATATATGATCTCACTCAATCAGGACAAGCTGGTTAAACAAGAGTTGGTGAAGCAGGGGTCCTTGAACATTATCCTAAACTACTTGGTGAAAACGAGCACTGTCAATGAAAAAACTGGGAGAACCATCCCTACTGGATTGGATGGCACCATAACTGAAACAAGGCTATCTGCCTTGAGGCTGCTTGCTAAAATCCTTATAAATGTTAACCCAACTATTGTCTTCAACAAATACGACCCAAAGACATGCTTACCATTCCTAGTTGAATTGTTAGGACCTGACTTACTCAGTTACAAGTCGTCACTTAACCAAGACTCTTACCTACATGACATGACACTCTTGGACCACTTTGAATCACTATTAGCATTGACTAATTTATCTACAATGGACTCTCCTGACTTAAAGAAGTTGATAGTTTTGAGAACTTTTGAAGCACACTTGAATAATTTCATCATAGATAATGCAAACAACCAACTTCAACGTGCTGCATGGGAATTGATTTCTAACTTGATTACTGAGCCAACATTACTGGTCAAATTCTTCAATGTCGAAAAGAATGAGAGCAATGAGTCTGTCCATAATGAGAACCACAAACGCTTAAACTTGTTAGTAAAGCTACTCAACTCAAGAGACGAGCAATTACAAGTCGTATTGGCAAGTGTGTTGGTTAATGCCACCTCAGAGTTTGACATGATCTCCCAGATCTTGCTCCGCACTGTCAGAGAAGAATTAATCGAGATTATTTCAGAGATCTTTATAAATCAGTCGTCAAATTCTGAATTAATATTACGGGTGAGCTACTTATTGCTTAATTTGGTATATATTGCCCTGAAGGGTGATTTGTTAGAGTTTTCTACAAACGTAGAACTCAAGCTTGCTGTTGCGTTGGTCCTTAAATCAAGTAGCACTGAAATTCGTGAGATTTTGGTTGAAGTTATAAAGGTAGTTAGATTTAAATAGGTGTTTTATCATATAGCGAACTATTGCCCAAGTTTGTAATTTGATTTAAAATACAAGGAGTCCAATGCAAATCCATGAATGACATATTAGTTCATTTGTATTTAACGGAATGATACTCCATCCATAGAAGATCAGAAGTGAATCAACCTTTGGGCTAAGGTTTCGTTTGAATGCTCTGCTGCTGCAACAGATTTCTTTACCACGTTCGACAGCTTATCGTTGTCCAACTTGACTTTTATAGCCCTATGCAAATTTGAGAGAAATTCAGGGTAGGCTGGCCCAGCTTCCATTGCGGTAGCTGTTGACAAAGAATCTTCAACAAGAGCGTTTCTGAATTCTCCTAAGTTACCATCGGGTTCAGCACCTGCTCTTGCAATTCTGATACCTGCTGAACCGACATATGGGATACCATTCTGCTGCTGGAAGAATTTAATTAAGTTTCTTGCTTGTTGGGAGATGTGTGTATCCAACTCAGGCAACTCATCACGCATTGGATGAATCTTTTTCAGGTCATCTATATCCTCTCCAAATAAATCCTTGATAATTAGTGGGTTTGCATAAGCATCCACATAGACATAGACTTCAGAACCATTGTATAAGACGTATACTCCTGGTTCTAAGTTCTTTTTTGACAAGTCAACGTAACGTGGAGTGACTAAAAAGCTGTTTACTTGATCAAATGTACAATCGGTCTCTTCAATTGAATGCAATTCAACCAATGCAGGATACAAACGGTAAAGTAGTCTTTCTACTGGCATGTTGTACATTTGGTACAAGTCTGCCAACCTAGCATCCAGTGACACAGATGCTGAGTCACGGAGTGCTCGGGTCTTGGAAAACGAAAGTAAATATATCGGTAAATGGGTGATTGAATCTGGGAAAAGTAGCTTATTATGCAGTTGAGCATTACGACTCAATTCACTCATTGCTCTGTATTGTGTGAATATCTCCACCAACTTTTCATTTACCAGTTCACGTAATTCACGTAACGTTTGCTTGCCAATAAAGGAGAGGGAGTCTCTCACTATGGTAGTAACAACAGCGTTCTCATCAACAAAGTTGAATACATCTTCCAACCTTTCACTAACTGCAAGTACCAAGTTGATTACCCTCACTTTTCTAATACCTTGTGGGTCCGTATAAAGCAAAGCAGCTTGGAAATGCGCATCGTACTTGGTGAATAGTTTACCATCATACTTTAGTAAAATTGTTATTGTATGATCCTCGTTAAGTACAGGGATTACGGGATCCGCTGTAGGGTTGTCAGCTGTAGTTGAAGTAACATAGTACTGAGCCACTTGTAACCCATGCAGACAACGTAACTTCAATTGACCTTGGTAGCCACTTGTCTTTTTTACTGAAGCAACAAAATGAGCCATTAAAACCCTTCCATCTCTCTCCAAGTCGAAGTTTGGCCACCTTGTAAGGACACCACCACTTGCCGAACTAAGGTATCCAATGTTGGACAAGTCAACGGAAGTAGGAGAAACTACATGCACGTCCAACCCAACTGAATTTTTGATGAAGTCGCTTGCCAAGGTCTTGTAGTATTCATTGTCGGGAAGAAGAACCTTCGACTCTAAAGCAGGTGAAAATGTTCTACCAACAGTACGATTGTCTTTGAATTTTAATGCACCAGGACCCCAAGAAGGTAATGCGGAAAGAAGTGCAGTAATTTTACCACCACCAGAAGATTCAAGACACATCATAGCTGTACGACAAGCAGTACCAAAGCATGGTTCGGTATCCGCAATAACATTATGCTCCATTGACAATTTTTCCAAGTAGTTAAGGGCATCTTCTATGGCAGTTCTGCTTTCTTCAGGGTCCACGAATAAACCATCATTGAAGGGCACGAAAGGGGAATCCAAATCTGATGATACAACCATTTGACAGGTTTCAAGGGTAGCAGCCATGTTAAAAAAGTGAATGCGTTTGTCGAATGCAATAATGGAGTATCGGACAAGGGAAGATGGAACATCTTCAGAGTACAAGATAGCACGAATTGCATCAGCAACCAACAGTGGTAAGTTTTGCTTTCTGCTCTGGTCCGTGATATCCACCAAAAATATATGATTTAAAGGTTTCACTTCCAGCAGCGCACCTTGAAAATTATACTCTGGAGTAACTAGCAAATCATAGACTCCCTTGTGTAATTCGGGTCTGCTGAATTTATCAATTCTTTGGTTTTGGTGATCTAAAGCCGATTGATAATCACTTGGGACAATATTATTTGGGAACTGACAGATATTGCAAGTGAATTTTCCCATGTTGGTGAATTGCATTGAAGGGTTGACATAACATCTGCATCTTCGACATCTTATGGGGCCATTTTCCAATGGGTCACCTGAATTTAAATTTCCTCTTCTCATGTCAACCAAAGGAATCGGTTCTTCGGTATCTAAAACAGGTGCAAATGGTCTAATGGTAACAGCAAGTGGTAATTTCGTAGCTTGGCGTAATTGTTCCAGTTCAGGTACATAATACATAGTTGATCTAATGAATTTTGACAGGGCCGTACCTTGATCTACCGCATGAAATTGTGTAGTTGCATCTGTAGGAACAACATTATTGAATGTGAGAAAACTACGTACATTTCCTGAATCATCAGGAAGATAGGCATTCTGATTGAGGTGACGATAGCCTTGAACGGAAAGATCATCACTCAAGCCAGCATTCGGATTCACGTTTGGAATTGAGCCGGCATGATCATGAAGGGTTTGGCCTGCTCTAGCTGTTTGTTTCGAAGGACTTGTAAACTGCAGACCACTTGGAGTGCCATATTGCGCATTTGGAGTGCCGTATTGACCACCAGGAGTGCCATATTGGACAGCTGGAGAACCGTATTGACCACCAGGAGTGCCATATTGGACAGCTGGAGAACCATATTGGCCATTCTGAGAACCGTATTGGCCACCTGGCGTACCAAACTGGCCATTTGGAACTAATGGTGTATTAAATTGCAGACCATTAGGAGTTCCAAACTGCCCACCATAAGGAGACGCAAATTGTCCAGAGACACCAGCACCGACCGCACCCATTGGAGAGTTTGGATAGTTTGGCACCATTGGACTACCTAATATTGGGCTTCCCATAGGAGTTCCTTGACTTTGGAAAGGTAATTGAGGAGGTTGCATGTTGAACGTTTGTTGCTGAGCTGGAGACAGAGGAGTTGTTTCGTGGAAAGCTCTCTGAGGTCTTTTCTTCTTCTTCAGTCCAACAGACAAACTTTCCATACTCTGCGAGAGAGCAGGCATCCCGTATACCTGTCCAGGAGGAGCGAAATTCATTCTGACGGGCGCTGGTGGTCGAAGTGTTGTTGCTTCAAGGTGGGAGATTTTCAACTTTGATCTGGGTGGCATTTATTTTCAAAAAAGGTTAAAAAAATTAGTGGGGAGTGAGCAAGTGAAAGAGAGTACTGAAAGAGAGTACTGAAAGAGACGAGGCATTGAGTACGTCTAGAACTATGGAGGGACTGGAAGTAACATGGAAGCTTCTTTGAAGAAGAACAAGCAATTTTTAATGGTCTCTAGGTTACTATTCTTGGAAACTGCCAAGTTTGGTAGGTCTGTCATAATCAATGGTGCTAGGGCCTCGTATATTGAAAAATTCTTGCCATGGGGTTCGTAATGATGCTTGATCTAAGCCAAATTAGAAGGAGGTGGATGAATACGAAAGCATGATGGTATGGAGACGGGATTCTTTGAACTAGGAATGATATGGTTCATGACGGCTTCGGTTTAGTAAGAAGAGTACATCGAAGTCTTCTTCGACATTTGAAGTATACTTGATAGATGTATTTTGCATCCTCATATTCACTGTCTATTCAGAGTTCTTGTTTACCAATTTTCACTGAATTATAGGTGTTTCCACGGTTTCGGACAGTAAATATAGCATCATAGATAGTTTGTATTATCCAGTTTTTTTGCAACAAGACTATTGCCATAATTGTTGTATAGGAGTATATAATATAATTTGGACATTACTAAGAGCAACAGAATATGGGAGGGGACTGTAGAAATTCCACGTGGAAATGAGATGATAACAGTAAGTAGTCGTCATTCAACAAGTGGGGGAGTGTTTAAGAGCCAATTGACCACTTCGTCTTTTTCATTGGAATATTTGCAACTATTTGTGAAATTTTGACGATCAATTCATTAGATCATACCAGTTGAGTAGGAAGAAAACAATGAAGTATTTAAGCAGAATGGCATTCAAGCACACTTACTGTGGAAGAACAGTCAGTGTACATTCAAGCAATCCTCTTTGAACCAAGAAACCGAAGAGCTTTCTTTGAAGTGAATGTACGCTTTCAATTAGTTATTGTACATTAGAGGTCAAACAGCCAAATGCTCATTACAATGAGCAATGGAACGAGAGACGATAGGACAAGACTTTTGTAGTGTAGCAGATGATGGTGAATAGTCATCGAATGACTGAAAGTCCTTCACGTCTCTTTACGCTTCTCTGTTTTCCTGGTCTTTCCTTTCTTCTTATTTATGCTTTCTCTCGATACTTGGTGGTTATCCAATAGTTCACAGTAAGCCCAGCACACCACTAAAACCACCAAGTAATAACCGTTCAAGCAACACCGAACAATCGACAGTGATTTTTACTTGCAACACTTGCGACAAATGTGTAAATATCGCCCAGAAGGATCCATCAACTCTCACATCACTCTACCTCTATAGCTTCATATGTACAAAAGTAAAATACCCCCAAATACCCTTTAAGAGTCGAATTACTTTGACATCTCCTCTACATAGTGGATGTACACTATATAATGCCCAATGTCCCACCCAGACCTCCATTTCCAACACCCATTCATCCTCAAAAGTTATCCACACAACTTCAAACTTACTTCCGGATCCCCCATCTACTTTCCGGCTACTTTCCCCCAACTCTTACCTCATCACCTCATTCCCTCCATCATCACTTGCTGTCACACTACAAGGACCCTTGAACACACACTTCCACAACAACCACCAGGAAACTCACTCAACCCATGTCCAAACCAAAGCACTCTCTTCTATTCAGCCCCAACATTCAATCCATCTCCTTCCCCCTTCATAACCCTTGTTTTAGCTTCATCCTCCTCCAGAACTTGCCAATACGTCACCAATATTCACTACTTGTGGCATGCATTTTTTTGCTAAGAAAATTATCAACTTCCAAGAAATATGCTCCAGCCTGCTTTGTTTCAACCAATATATAAATGACACATATCCCGTCAGAATGCTGCTTCCTTTGAACCTTACGATGGGAAATTATCTGCTTGTCTATCTTCAGGAGTCTGGGCTACCCATAGAATGCTCCGTTTACTCGTTAGCTGGGGGACTACTACAAATCAACGAAACGGGGGATGGCACTAGGTATAATCCACCCATGAACGTTCTGGAGCTCTTCCTACCTGCTTACTATATCACCAACTGTCTGATCCCATATTTAATGGATTTAGTAACGGCACTGAATATCTCAGCTGCTGCTGGCAGTGCTGTGCTGTCTTTGAATATCCACGCTCTGCCCTACAATGAAAGAGATAATGGAGATGCATTTGTTGCATTATTATTCACAATAAGTGGATCTTGTGTACTGTGTTGGATGTTAACTCTATTATTATACTTGCTGCCTAAACATAAAAGAAAACCTTGGGTCACTCAACTTGCCACAATATTCTATGCAATAGTGACGACAATCTTGTTGAGCAGGATAACGGAGGCAGCTAGAATTCAGTATTTCGACGATACTTTGGATATCATCAGTCTACATGATGTCTTGTACAATATCAACGCATACCGTGCCACAACCATCATCTCACAAACCTTGACTCATGCAGCATGGTTCGAGATTGTCTTGAATATAACAAAAGACAAATATAAATGGGCCACGGGCATTTTCGGGGCTACTCTTCTATTAGCCTACACCGTTGTATGTGTTTATTACGAAGCAAGGTATAATTTCACAACCTCGATCTTCAATTCAACACTCGATATGACGTTTCAAGCGTGGAGAATAGCTAGGGTTATTTTAAAGTTGGTGATCTTAGCTTGGATTGGCACTTCGCTATTTATATTCACGGTTATCTCCAAAAACCCTTTCAAAATTGCCTACTCGAAAAAGTTATTCCCACTTGGATTGTTTAATTGGGTTATCCTTTCATTAATGGTAATACTCAATATCCTAGCACTTAGCTTGTATCGAGATGTGTGGCTTGTCAAGACTTGGCTAGAAATGCTTCCGTACTTGCTCGAGGTCATTCTGATTACGACATTTTGGGAATGGATCTATAATATCGGATTCCTCGAGAAACGCTTTGAGCTTCAAGACATGTTGGGTAGGAGAATAAGCATTGGAGATGTAGAGAGTATCCACCTGGGAAAACCGGCGGAAAAACCTATCAAGTTGCTTAGTAAAATTCTTCGTTTTGGTAAAAAGAGATCGGATTTGGTACCAGATGAACTAAACTCTGACTGGCTGTCTAAGGAACTTACTGCTAACAGTGAATCTGTTTCGCCGGCGAATCAGACAATAATGAGAACAAACTCCACTGTTTCAGAGATAACGAGAAAGGAAGAAGATGCGGTCGATGTTGAAATCGTGAATAATCAAGGAATTTCCTTGGATAATACTACTGTTACAACTGGCACCGACAATCACGTCTCGCCAATTGTACCTGAAAATGCTGTTAATCAAATTCACTCCCATATTGATCCCATAAACGCTGATTCGAATGTGATGCAAGAAGTCTCCAAGACGACACTAGGTAGTCACGTACACCGTGCGCCAGCTTTCACAAACAGTGCTTATCAAATCACCACGCATTCACAAGAGGTTAATGAAACACTAGGAGTTGCTGCTGAGGAACATCTTGATGATGATTCCGAAGGGCAAAGGTTTGATGACGAAAACCTGGACTACTACGTCTGGGACGATGAAAATGATATCGACGAAGCTGCTCCTCCCCCATTCCAGCCACATCCTGGGTTTTCACAAGATGATTATTGGAGAGAAAGTAAATAGCGGAGCATGAACCTTATAGATTAACAGATATCATTTTGATTAAACAGCTCTAATTGCACTAACTTCATTTCTCTACTTCAGTCCCCCAACCAAACAGCTTCTATGCTTTGTGCAATATGTATATTATTCTGCTGCCAGACAGAAAGTTAGGATCAGAGACAATCGTTGACTTACATTATTGGACAGTGACCAAGGGCTGAAGAGCTTAAGGTTTGGAGATTAGCGAAGCTAAAGAAGCTGATGTAATTGCATATGCGTCGTGTTTGCCGGACTTACCAAATCAGACGAATGTATTACAAGAATTCCTTGATCCGTTTGTATTGTCTTCGAAATTTCCATCTGATTCCATCCTCGTAGTTGTTTATGAAGCAACTTCAATCTCGTTAGATTGCATGAATAAGTTTGTGGCTTGCTGCGCCACTACGAGTTCGTATATGTTTAGAAGGTTTATGCTTTTTCTGGAAGGAAACATTTGAAGATAGCTGGAAATAATTGGCATTGGAAAGAATTGGCACCCAAATCACACTAAAAGCACATTGGGTGCAAAATCGCTTTGAATATGATTACACGAAAGTTCAAGATGTCTGAAGATAACTGCAGGCTAATGTATTTGGTTGTGGTTATAACATGGGGAAGATATTATCGATCGGGAAAACATTCAAACTCTTTGTAGCAAAGGTGACACTGATATTGGATGTGGCGAATGCTAACACAGGTGATGAGGTTGTTTTTACCATTGGAGAATGTGGTCCATGTACCTTCACTGATAAGTGCTATACCGGAGAAAGAGATCATAAATGCGAACAAGTCATACTAGACCTTGAAATGAGTAAAGAAGATCATGATCAGATCCCGGACTTGGAGAACTTGGTGCAGAGGCATACTCTTTTTGCTCCGGAAACTAATGAACTCCAGCCTAGTCTATGAACTTCCATGTTTTTGAGTATATGAGGGTAAAAATGCCACTATTGAAAACACAAACTTGAGTGCCACTAAAACAGAATTACTTTAATAAATCATAGGATCAACAAATAGCATCAAATGCAAGGAAAGACGCCTTGACCACTAATGAGTGATCCATGTTAACGAGAACCCTACTTGATATCAGAATTATCATCAGACCTAGATCGAACTTAGTAGCTTTGTATCTCCAAAGTTCATACATGGGTTCGTAACTTCCAATGAAAGAAAGAACTGGATACATTTCCAGTGGTCTGATTGCAATAAATTCGTGGACATAATTCTTTTGGAGACACCGATGCTCCTCTTTTCCCAATAGAACCAGAATACACTCCTCTTGTACCTTGGGGCCTCTGCCAAACCTAGTAACGCCAATCTCGTGCCTCTCATAGTGATCCGGAAGCTGCGTTAGAGGCTGCTATCGCTAGGTAAGAAACCGACTACGTCGAATTGTATTTGCTAAACTCACGATTGATCAAGAAGGAAACCCATGGTTTCACTTGTTGAGGCTTGGAGTGCTCTTGAAAGATGGAAGGATGCAGGCTTGACCAAGCGCATTGGTATTTACAACTTCCCTGTCCTACTCTCAAAGAGATAAATAGGTACTAATCCAAAGTATGGGCCAGCTGTGAATCAGATCGAATATTCCCCAGTCTTACAAGAACAACATGAGGGTATGATCGAGTATTCCAAGAAACATGGCATTTTAATCGAAGCTTATGGTGCTTTGACTCGAATCTTTTTCCCTCCAAAGGACGATGAAGATAATCAAGTCGCTGAATACTTGAAGACCTTGTCTAGGAAGCTTGGAAAGACTAATAGTGAAATTTTCTTGAGATGGATATATCAAAATAGAGTCTTGCCAGTGAATAGTTCTGGACTGGAAGCTAGAATCAACAGTTACTTGGATGTTTTCAACTTTGAATTGAAAGATGAAGCACAAAACAAAATCACAGAACTGGGTGCTTTGAGCAACTTCAAGAAGTACACTCCAGAGGTGATCAAGAGCTTCATCGAGGCACCAAAGGCTGCCCAAGGTGCTACTGGTCCTTGAGTTGTGGGACAAATATTTGATATATGTTTATTATGAGTTTCTATTAAGGCAAATTGTGACCTCGCTAAGTCTATAGCCGGAACATGTTTATCTTATTCAATAGCTTTAATGTTTATTTCGTACTTGAGCCTTAGTTTATACTTTTATTTTTAATTTATTTTTGGATGGCTGCAAAATTTGATTCGATTTGGATGCGCAGAATTTCAGCCGCATGTATAATGAAAAAGGAAACGTCCTAGATCACTATCTTAGAGTAGATTTAGGCGTATCTTTAGGTCAAACATCTTGAAAGGATCGGGTTCTTGCAAAGACGGCAGTATCGATGTTAATTTTTCTAAGTATGAGAAGCTTTTGGTGTTTGGAGACCGCCAATGCATATTGGTTGGGAAAGACTAATTGAAAGAGCAAAGCATACTGGCAACCAATAGTCCCTTCTTCTCTTATATACACGGAAACTAGACCAAGACGACCTAAGATACTTTCAATTGAAATAGTCGTGTTCTAGATAGTTCGTATCATCAAATTTTGCTGAATCCGATAGGAATTTTAACAGTAATGCACATTTATTGTAGTTAATTAAGATGTGCTTCGTAATTCCATTCCAATTGAGCATCTTAGTTGACTATATCAAAGTGAACCATTTAGAATTACCAACTATTGTCTTTGTTGAGTTTATTAAATCGATATTTCATTGAATTCCTATTTAAAATACGCATTTCTTAGCTAAAAGAAATACGCAACACATCCAGAAGGATCACATTTAATCCTTGTTCAAGATCTTGTCAGCCCAGTTTGGTAAAACAAAAGCAGCTTCGTGGATTCTCTTGTTGTAGTACTTCAAGTTTTCAGAGACAAATTCATCAGAGAAGTCGAATCTTGATGGCTTGGTGACATCAACATCCTTATCCTTTGAACAAACCATGAAACCAATGGATCCTGAAGGGTAGGTTGGAATCATAGTGTAACCGTATTCGACAGTAGGGAAGACTTGCTTACAGTCAGACTTCAACTTGGAAATAATGTTCATGTGCAACCAGATGCTTTCAGCTTGGGTGGAGATAACACCCTTTTCAGTGAGGGCACCTTCCAACAACTCAAAGTATGGTTTTTGGAAAAGTGTCTCAGCTGGACCTTCTGGGTCAGAAGAATCAGTAATGATGACATCAAAGGTGTTCTTGTACTTGGCCAAGAATTCGAAACCATCACCGATGTGAACCTTGGTACGTGGGTCGTTGTAAGACTTTGACATTTCAGGCAAGTACTTCTTTGAAACCTCGATGACAGCTTCATCGATGTCACATAACCAGGCTTCTTCAATTGAAGAATGCTTCAAGATTTCTCTCAAAACACCACCATCACCACCACCAATGACCAAAGCACGCTTTGGGTTTGGGTGGGAGTTCAATGCCAAATGAGCGATCATTTCTTGGTATGAAAACTCATCATTTTCAACACATTGAATACAATTGTCCAATACAAGAACATTACCGTGGTTGGTTGACTTGAAGACAAGCACGTCTTGGTACTTTGATCTAGCAGAGTGCAAGACTTCTTCAACACGCAAGTTCATGGCTTGACCAGGCCACATGGTATCAGAGATCTCTGAGAACCAGCCATCTTTGATAGAAGGGTGAGTAAGGGACATTTTAGGTAATGACAGAGAGGTCTAAGCAATCGTTTTATGGACGAGATGAAGCATTTATATCGAATTTTTCAATTTTCGATGAGGGGGGTTGGAAAATTTTAATGCTGGGCAGCGAAGACGGTGAGAGGTAGAGAGATAGGAGCAAGAAGGTGGTTGGTACAATTAAAATTAGGATAAATGAGTTTTGTGTGATCTAGAGACTCGGGACATAGTTGCCAACACATTTGCACTATCGTCGCCTTTGGTATGGGTGCAGATTAGCGTGATGGAGAGCAGATTCTTGACAATTTAATTGGCTGCGAATCTGTTAGGGAGCTTTTTATTGCGGAGAGAAAAGCAGTGATTAGTGAAGAAATTGCGTGGAGGAGTCAAGAATCTGTGTTGCATCTTGATGGTGGTGAGATTGTGCTTCGTAATTGAAAAGCATTCCGACAGAATGAGACATGAATGCTTGTTTTGTGGTTATCATGGTATATTTTGCCTCGTTTTGGCGACAGGCATTGGGCTTCAGAGGTTCTTAAAGACAGATATGCGGTTTCTTGGGTGTGAATTTGAGGATCAAACATTTGCAGTATGTTGATGCGCTTGGGTTGTATTTGAAAGAGCTATGGAAAATTACAAGTTGTTGGTTAAAATTTTAGTGTGCTCATAGGGGTTTGGAATAACGTATGATGAAGAAGTGTTGAATAATTAAGTAGGAGAGATGCTTGAGGGAATATTTCGAACTCAACGCCAATTGCGGGATATTTAGCTGGTTTCGCATGAATATTGTCTGTACAAGTACAACAGAGGTGTTAAGATTTAGGTCGTGAATGCCCTGGTACGTGAATTTCTACTAGAACCAGTTCCCGTTAATAGAATATATATAAAACAAAGTATCCAAAAGAACATTTGATTTACTAGCTGAGGTCTGGATTGAAGAAATATAGTGCCCTGACGTTAGCTGGAGAAAGCAACTTCTGGTGGACAAATAAGGCCTACTCCCAATAGAGTCATACGTGGGTATCTATACAAGTACTTCGTTTTTTGCAGCCTTCGATGACATTCAAATAATTCCAATTCCAGTTCCAGTTCCAAACTCTTGGAGACGATTTCCATAAGTCAGCTCTACACTAACATTGAAAAATGGTATCTCTCTAACAGTCGTCTTAAGTGCCGTTACCCAGCATTTAGGGTTTCAGTTTGTTTTGCAGCAGTTGAAATCACAGGTAAAGAGGGTTGCGGATATGCATCCTAAATCGAGCATGCCATCAGAGTATATCCAAATGGAACCGTTCGCCTGTCCCACTGATAATAGACGCCAATACCAATGATAATAGACGCCAATACCAATGATAGCTTATCAGCATTTTGATCTTAAAGTTTCCAGTACGAATAAGCACATATTAATAATCTGTTCATAGAAAACCTTGCATTATCATCAAATCATCACCAGCTCTCAAAGTTACACCCTCTTACAACTCGAACTCACACGTAACTCATCATATTAATCAGCTGAAAGATACATCTACTGCATCCATCACTAAAGAACTATAGAAAACTGCAACTAGAAGTTGAACTCAGAATCAGCATCTGTTTTCTCGGGGTATGGCGGTGCTAGTTTCTCAGTAGGTGATTTACGTTTTGGAACAACTGCACCACCTATTGAGCTTTGTACATCAACCTCCACAAATTTCCATTCATCGGAATGACTATCAGCGAAAGGAGAATGTGGTAATGGAGGGTTGTTTGCGTCGAGATGAGCTGTTGAATGAAATTCTTCTCCTTCGTCATCATCGTACTCTTCTTCGTCATCTGAAGGGTGATACGTTTGTTCAGCCGTAATGATGGAACGAACTCTCTTTGGCAACCTATCTGGTCTGTAGAACCGTAAATCCACACGACCAATCATATAAGCCACCGTAATAATGAAGTCAAAGGCACCCCACATAATATACATTGCGACTGGGCTTGTTAAAGAAGAAGCATCTTTATTCCGCTTTCCTTGAAATACGACAATAGCTCTTGCGATTGCGCCAACAAAGATAAGAACAGTGGTCAAGGTGATGATCCAAAGCGAGATATTATGTTTCAAGTCACCTCTTTGAGTAGTCAACCCTTCAACTTGATCGTAGTGATGATGAGTTGCTGCAATGACACGAGTAGCATGTCTATGATTTGAGTTACGCTTCATAAAGGTATCTTCTGCCTTTTTAGCTGCACCAGGCTGAACAAAGTAAAATGGCGAGAACGATTCAATCCACCAAGGCTGGTAAGTGTATCTCTTTTCATCTTTCTTCGTTGGAGCCCAATAGGATAAACCAATTAATGATATTGCCGTAAGCGAATACAAAATAATGGTAATAGACAGGGCTTTGACAACAGCTTGCCAACTTTGATAAGCTTTCGAACTAAGGAAGTTCAAATATGGAACGTATGAAGCAGTGATGGTGATCGCAATAACCACAATCACGCCACAGTAAAGACTGATCATGAAGGCCCAAAACAACGTACGCGACCCTCCCACTGGATGTCTCCATGTAAACAATCTTTGAGCCAAGATTAAATTGCAACTCACGAGCAAGATCTCAGGAATAAGCAAGAACACGGCACTTACAAGACCAACACTGACCTTTGTATTATCTTTGGCCCACACTACTCTTAATGCAAAGCCAATTATTCTCAAAACACTGTGAAATATCCAAAATGCAGACAAGGGGAAATGGTGCCCTCTTGCAGTATTAATACCATATATGATACCATGCATTATTCCTGTAATACCAAATAGAACGCAGAATAAGATACTTGGAGCAACATCACTTGGGGTAGGGTAACTACCAATGATGTTATTCTGCTCACCAACGGCATATTCGGTGAAAGAAGCTGGAACCTTTGGACCTATTAAGTTATGAGAAACGTCAACAAGTTTCTGAATACCTGTCCCTGGATCAGGTCCATTTTGCAACGCAAGGAATAGGTTGTACAATCCTTCTGTTGCTGTGTAATTCTTCAGAAGCATTATGAAGAAGGATTAGCTATGGAAGAAACAAAAACGCTAGTTGAGGAAGAACACGAAAACTATTCGAAACCAAGCTGGATACTTCATCTTTATATATGTGCTTGGAAGGAGAAATGCTTGATGTCTTCATAAGTTAAATTTCACTCCCCCACTATTTCGTATTCCCAAACGGGTATTTTTCCTGACCCGTTCTGCAATACTTAACGTACCCTATTGCCTATTTGGTAGTGCGTTCTTGGACATAACAAGACATTTTTTTGCAGCTTGTTTGAAGCCAAGAAAGGGCTCTAATGGAAACATGGGATGGAGAAGAGGATGACGGGATTGTGTATTAGACGTGATGCACGATCGACGAGGACAGCAGGAAAGGAATGAACGAGGATGTTGTAATGGTTTTATGTGAAGACTTGTTTTTGTTCTTTCCAGGTAGAATACCAAGAGTGCTCTTACCACAAAAGGTTGTAATTTGTAGCCAATTGAACTTAAATTGAGTGGTTATTTCTCATATTATTCATGTCCAATGTTCCACTCCACTCATTTGTGCCTATCGGTAAGAATCACTTCCATGAGGATTACTTGATAATTTCGTGAAAATACCATGAATTTTGTAACAAATGTGAACTGAATGACTTGTCCATGTTGCCAGTGAAGCTATGGCTCACAATCAGTAACCATTATTAACTGCCCAGTAGACAAACATATTATCTCTTTTCTAGCAACAAATATCTTATCTCTATTGATGAATACTTCTCTAACACGTTCAATTAGCTTGTTGCATCTTCCTATCTGCAGCATTATTTTTTCAGGCATAAACTGCTGCAAATCTGAAAACGGGATTATTTTGCAGCTATTCTCATAGCACATAATACCAATGAGTGAAACACCCAAATGATTGACCACACCACTGACTGAAATGACACAATCGATACTTTGCAGACAATTCTTAGCTACTCAATCAGATATTTCTCCATTATACCATCGTGTTTCTTTTACAACTAACTAGCCATCACTCCATTCACTGGTACGAACCACTAATGGCACCAACTAGAATACAATTTCGAATAAAAAGCATTTGAAAAAGGTGGAACGCCACTGGGTGCTTTGTTGGCCTTGCTCAAACCTTCAGCTAACTCTTAAAATAGCTGGAGACGCGATAACTTAAGTCTTATGGAGTACAATTGAAGTATCTAAAGTGGTTCGTAAGTTCTTTATCAATAAACGGCCATCGTTTGCATTAACTGCGTTACCAAACCAAATAGAATACATTGGGTAGAGGTCTGAGCATTATAGATTCTCCTTTCACAATTATGAGTCGTGTCTTGATTGCCTCAAATACATAGATGAGCACTTGAATTTCACAGTGCTAAGGTGCTAGGGTGTCATAGGAGCAAATGCTAAAGCTACCATTATTGTGACTTGATGCAGAAGAGGATTCTTTCGTAAACAAGAAAATATTTACGCCACTCCAGGTGATTTTCCTACTCTAATCCTTTCTACCCATTTCTAGATTACTTGTCATGATATTTTTTTTAATTGAAAATATATATCCTCACACCTCTTGAGGATAACTAACTAACTAACCAAAATCTTTATGAGAAACTACCAGTTCTTAAAATAGACCACCTTACCACACAACGTATAATGTGCAAATCATACTAGGCCCCAGGATAAATCCAAACCAGCAGATAACATTACCCAATGCTTTCTTATCTCTCATGAAACGAGTCTTGCTTATCATGGTCAATGGAAGCTGTGACATTTGTAAGAGTAATAAATATCCTCTCAATTTCCCAAACACAACGTACATCACCAATTCGTGAACTACCAGCAGTAACATGAATGTGAAAAGCAGTGCTTGAAGCTTGTTCAAATTCAAGGTCGAAATCAGTGAGTGATATACGTGCCTAAGCAAAAACTTATGAACAGGAATATTCCAGATACGACTGAACTCCGACCAGTCGGTACAAGACCACCAAGCTCCGTAGAACTCTCTTTCAGCATAACAACTCAATTCAGCAATAGAATTCAAAATAGCGTCCCAGATAAGGAAGAATGTGAGGAGATAAATCATCAAGAAGGGTGGGATTATATCGAGTAAAATAAGTGAATAGTTTGTAGCACGTTCATAAAGCGGAAGTTTTCTCGCATGCAAACCTTGAAGCACCAAAGGGTATAACCAGCCTTGTGCAACAGAGATCATCAAGAATAAAATACCAAATATACCTGCTACCTTCTCAAACACAAAACTCCACCTGATCTTTTCCGTACGTGGAAAGTTAAGAGAATAAACCACTGTGGGGAACAGTGAATATTCGAAGAAGTTGGCTAGTGTTATATTATGTGGGAAATGAACTCTTTTTTGAGCAGCTCCCCAAGTGTTCAATTTCAGTTGATATTCCAATTCAAACCTGCAGAATTGGACCAGTTCTTTTAAGATGGCTCTCATAGAATCAGGGTCTTCATAATTACTTGCTACCTCTGGATCATCTAATCTTTGAAGCAAGGATTCACTGGATTGGCATTCACGATAACATTTCCAAAGATATCCATTGTAGAACGCATACAGGTGCATTTTCATGACAAACACTAGAGAGTGCAATACTAGGAAAACCTTAGCAATCCAAGGAAAGTTCATACATGAGTTACCGGCCCAAATCATCCACCCAACAAAGAACGTGAAAGTGTAAATGCTTTGTATCCACCAGCCTGAATTATTCCAAGAAATATATTTCAATTGCACCGCACGTTGAATAGCATACGAAAAGTACGTACTCAAGTACATTAACAAATCAGTCAATCCTACCTTAACAATATCCTTACGCAATAACTTGACTATTGGCCAGTTCCAAACTGGTAAAAACATTCCAGTATTATTATTCAAGGAGTATTTCACCAAATTATTAAGTAATAAGAAGGCAGTCCCAAGCCAAAACAACACGTATATACCAAACCCTTTAGACTCTTTAAATCGATTAGAATCAAAAATTGACTCTGTTTCACCAGCAACTTTAGCATCTCTGAATCGCAGCACGTATAAGGACTCCGAGCCAGTGTTCTTCCTATTCAAACGACTGTACCTCGTTTTGCCGATCTCACGTAGAGTAAATGATACTTGTTCTGCAGTATAGTCTGCAACCGGCGTAGCAGAAGTAAGCGGTTGCAATTCGTGGATTTCTTCAATTGCAGAGGACTCTACCAAACGCCCCAAGTCATCAACTGATGATGTTAACAGGGGGCTTATGGACGGGTTATAAGATTCAGGATCCTCAGCTGTAAGATCCAACAGCGAAATTTTACCTGTTGGAGGCAGCAGTTGTACAATGAGTGGAGTCTTTGATGAAGACTTTAAACCCTCAGTCAATTTCTGGTCAATAAGCACCACTTCGACGTTCTCATCCCCACTCAGATAATCATTATCAAGCAGCAAGGACTTGCGGTTCTCGTTCCTTTGTCTAATTCTGGAGAGATTCTCCTCAGTATTCAGTTTAAGCATACTCTTGGATAACTCAAACTAGAGTATTGACTCGTTTCCACAGATTTGATGTGTCCAAGCAGAAGTATATACACTTTTGGGAGTAGTCTTCACTTGCACTCGCTTTTCGACCCAGATTTGAGATTAGTTAATCCGGGGAGCGGCGAGGTCGACACGGGACCTGAAAAGTATACCGTTGATTCCGAATGATGAAAGGGTTTACAGAGAGAATTTGTGATGTGGTAAAGAGATTCGTGACATGAAAGGGTGAAAACAATGTATGGAACTAACATGTACTGTAAATCGGCTAACTTGACATGTCAATTGGCTATGTGCTTGTGCTGTCAAATGTGTCTGAATCGCAAGAGCACTGACTCTTAGCCTGTAACTTATCCACAATATGGAATGTGAAATATGGAGATAAGGTTCATGTAAGCCCGTCTACCCCTTGATATACCGAGCATGTCCTTACGTTGCAAGCATTCTTTCTCCGTCTCATATTCCTTAAGGGTCTTGTATGGTCATTTGAACGATTGAGAGGTCTTCAGCACTAGGTGAGTATCCGTTATGAGCGCGTTGGAGCAACAGCTCTACATGTCTTCTTTGAAGGTGAGATGAGATTCTTGACAATAAGAAAATACTGGGGGAATGGTTTGTTATCGAGTTGCCAGTATTTTGTGTTCAAGAGGACGATTTTACATGCTAAGTTCTTGGACAGTTACTTTTACACCCATTAAAGTTGGCGCAGTATAGGAACTTCTAGACTTACTAAATAATGAATGGGTGGAATATCTTGATAGTAACCATTTTGAAGGAAAGTCAGTGTTGTTGTGCTTTTATCAATTGCATTGAGTGGACAGAATATGCGCATGTCCATCATCAATCACTATAACGCCTACGTTTTATTGCAGCTAAACCAAACCAGCATCGAAAGCACAACCATGGTAAGTATCATCCTACTGGACAACACAACCATGGTAATTATCATTATTCAGGGTGCAAGTCATAACCAACAATGTCCTTTGTTCGCGACTATTTCTCTTACAGTAGCATTGCCTCCTCTCTCATCAATAAAACTGCCCATATAATTCTTCTATATACATTTCATTGGGCATATTCATCTATAAATTCTCTCAAATGGTCGAGTGTCATTGAAACAGGACAGCCAAACAGAATTAACAACCTTTTCGGCTTCTTCCTTACTGCCGCATTGCGGGTTTGCACTGACACTCAACACAGCACGTCTTTTCACACAATTCTGGAACTTGTCCCCAAATCCTCCTAATCCTGTCTTCTTAATCTCATTCATGATTCTGCATTCACCACTAAGCATCAGAGCTCTGATCTCAGTACAGGCATGGTGACGTAAGTTGTTCATGTCGATGTCAAACTTGAGGTAGTCATACGAATGAACTAGCTCATGAGTTAAAACATCTTCCAATTGCCACTTTGATCTTATCCAGTTGGCACAGAGTAATATTCCAACATCTGGGTGGAATCCACCTCCTTTTTGCCCATCGCAGATATCACATAGTATATTGGACTTATCTAATGCTGGGCTTCCTGCTGGAGATAATTTTTTAACATGGTCCATCATGAACCGTACCAGTGGTGAGTATTGTAACATCCAGTCACGCCACTGTTCACAGTCGATACATTTCTCTGGTAGGTTTCTCATTTGATAGTCGTGCTCATATTGGGCTTTGTCTTTGGGTGTAAGGCCCATACCAGTCGAGTACTGAAGGGAGCGACGCCACCATTCGAATCCGTTTAGCGATGAAGGTGCACTGACTTTTAATTGTTCAGTAGTTTCGGGCACTATATCCTTTGACATTGTATAATGTTAGCACAGTGGTTGTTCAGAGTGTACTTGGGTAACCGAGTCCTGGGGTATGGGTATTGTGATTAGACGTTCAGCACGCTTTTTGGTCTTCAAGGAGTAATCTCGTGTTCAGCTGCAGAATTGCAATCGAATAAGTTGTTATAAAACTCAAGGAAATCAAATGAGAACAGAACTAGAGTGGTTCTATGTTTTACTGTCTCATGTGGTTGATTTTACTTCGACAATTTTCATCCCAAAACAGACTGAAAATTATTCTGACAAAAGTGAAGAGCTCGTGGGGCTCGTTCTGAATTTGCAGCCATTTGAACAGGTTGGTAGATTCTGTTTGTTAAGTGGTTTTAATGCAATAATGGTGAATGTACTTTGCTTAATTGGCAATTGCTATATTTTGAATTGATATACCTTTAAGCCTGGTGAATACCCAAGAGCAGATAAATCAGTGAACACTGGAAACAAAGCATGGAAGTCAGTGAATATAGAGGTTAGGTGCATCGATACATATTCAATTATGATGAAAGTTGACAAATCTAGAGTGTTTTGAATTGATAAACCAAGTGTTTCCTTGGAAGATCCAGCAGCAACCCCCCTTCACAACTCGACGACTAGTCTTCATCACTTCCTTGAGTGCTGCATCAACCAACCTGCAAATAGTACATCGAAAAATCTAATCTGCAAAATCGATCTGCCCTACAAAAAGCCCATCTCAGCTTCTCTTGACCATCTTCTCAACCAAAGTCACTACAATGCCTTCAAACATCTGGGTGGCTGCTGCCGACAACCAGCAAGACGTTGTTCAACAATACATTGAATCTGGAAATTTTTCAGCGAACGCAAAAGATCCAAACGGATACACCCCAATACACGCAGCAGCTTCGTATGGCCACACTCAATTATTGCAGTACTTGATTGACCAAGGAGGAGATATAAATATCCAGGACAATGAAGGTGATACTCCATTACACCATGTTGAAGATGTTGCTACTGCCAAATTTATCATTCTGTTGGGAGGAGACTATCGTTTGAAGAATGGTGAGGGATTGACTGCTTCTCAATATATTGAAGAGGACGATGATTTCCCTGAAGTGTTGGAATACTTAAAGGGATTGGCCCATGGTGGAACTTCAGACGAAGTTGAAGCCAACTACTCAGATGATGCCGCTGCTAAAAAGGCTTCTGAGGCAGCCGAATCAACAGATTTCCTTGGAACTCTACCTGCCTCTGGTACCGTTGATGGTCACGAAATCAGGTATACCATGGAAGACGATCAAACAAACGAACACCTTTCTTCAGAAGAGCTAGAGGCTAGACGCAAGAAGATCGAGAAGATTTTGGAGAGTGAGAACCCAGAAGAGGCTTTGAGAGATCTTGTTAGAGATGCTGTGAAGGAAGGGTTGTCTAATTTCAAGCAAGATGAAGCTGAAGACCTTGAGCCATCAAAGAAGAGAAGGTAAAGGTATTGTGAGCATCGCAGGCTATTATTCAACAGGGGATATTTGATTATTGGGACAGCTACTTCTGACCGTGGAGCCGGTTTAGAGTATTTAAGGACACAATTAGCACGATATAATATAGACACTAAATACCACCACCCAAAGCTACGCCAAAGGAAGCCAATGTAAAGGCTTATATAGCACCTTTAAAGTCACCAAAAGTCAATAGCTTCCTTACTAACTTTTGATCTTGACTTATTTCCTCTGCTTCTACTTTTCTTATTAAATCTCGTCCCAGACACCTCCAAGTGCACTCTCTACCACCTTTCGCAGCCTACTCTCCCCACAGCACTTTTGATGCTGAACAATTTTTCACTGTGCAGTGATTTGCGATTTGAAATTTGAATGTCGAGATTAAAATCGATTCTTTAACCACAGTGTTCTATAGCAAACGTTAATCCATTCAATGATGTCTGCTGTTGCTTTTGCATTGCTCATGGCCACTGCCGCCAAGTCGGAATTGACGACTGGCGAGATCACTGATACTATTGTTGATGCAGCCAAGAAGTATGCTGATTACACTGTTGAGGAATTGAATGGAATGACATTCATTCAACGTGTGTTGCTTAACGATTGGAAATTGGAGGCACTCACCCTTGGTTTCATCATTGTGTTTGTTGGTTTCTTCAAGATTGGTGACGTCTATAATACTCGTCTTGTCACTAAATACTTGCAAGGATTATCCCCCGTCTTCACCTCCAACTTCGCTCATTACGGTGTCAATTCGACCGACCTTTACGTCAAGGATTCTTCTGAAAACTTTTCATCTTACGCAAGTGGTAGAGACAACATCTCCAAGGTTGATATCACCATTAGCTTGAAGCCTCGTCATAATGTGTTCGTCTGGATCTTGGAATTTGCCTTATCGTTCTTCACTGAAACTGTGTCGGCTCCTTCTGATAAAGTCGAAATTGTTATTACTCCATCTCGCGACGTCTCTTACGATAACTTCATCTTTGCAATTGCTGCGAAGATTGGTATGAATGATGCTAGAAGATTCAACTACTACTTATCTTTGACCAAGACTACTGATTCCGAGACCTTGCCTCCTTCGTTTGTCTACATGGGTGAAGTCAATGAAATTCAAGAGAAGATCACTACCGAATCCTTGAGACTGGCCTTGACTACCGAATCTGCTGACTTAATTAAGTTTATTGCTTTCACCGATCAACCTGCTGAAAAACCAGATACCATCGCCGATTTGATTCCACGTAGAAGAGTCGTCATCACCACTGGTGCTTCTTCTGATGCCAGCCAATTAGAACAATTGAACAAGGTATTACAAGCTGTGTTCGAAATTGTTGACGATTTGGTTCTGGCCAAAATCTCGTTCAAGCCAGAGACCTTGAAGAAGGTTATCAAGACCCGAGAAGTCGAGTTGAGTAAAATCAATAAGGCCTTAGATGACATCAAGAAGGAAAAGCTTGCTGAAGAAAAGGCCGAGAAGAAGCGTGCCGAATTAAAGCAGATAAGAAAGTTATCGAGCGACGAACAAGAGAAGTTGGAAAAGAAGGCCCAGGAGAAGAAACAGAGAAAGTTGGCCAAGAAGCAAAAGATGAGAGTTTAATAGTTTGATTTTAATTAGTTTTGACCATTTACGATCTACCTATCGATTTATTAATAATAAAAGTAAATGAATCTTAATCACTCAGCATGTATACTGCTCTCACACTTTGCCTGTCAATTTCCATCCTCTTCCCACTGGTGTGTTGAATACCTCAACAATACCAGACCCTAAAGCATCAGCTAATATCCAATGCAAATCATAGCCATAATATGGCTTGCGAAAGTTGGTCATCTTCGATTCACCAGTAGCTCGATTAGCCCCTTCCCACCTATCATACAAGGCATCCTCCAATATTTCCTTGTATTTATTTCTGGATAGCAACTTCACTAGCCAAACTCGTCCAGCATTAATCAATTTGAGGAAGATTCCACAATTTGGATAAGATATGGCATACTGATGGGATTCTATCTCATTCAAGTGGTTTGATGTTAAGGTAAGAAACCCAAACGCAAGTAATACAGAGAAGTTCTCTTTCGAGAAGCTGTGGTCATTGCTTATGAATAGAGCTGCTGGGTACGTCTCGATGAAGTTCTCGAATTTGTTTAAGCTGTTTAGTTTCAACTTATTCGCTAAAAGAAGCTGCTTCTCCAGGGGTGGTATTATCTTGTTTTTGATATTGCTGATTGTTTCAGATACCAATTTGGAGTAAATTGAAGCACTTGTAACAACTTCGATATTTTCAGATCCGTATGTAATTTTGCCATTCTGGAACCTTTGCAATGATTGCAGAATAACTGGCGAAGCATTCGTAATGACAAACTTGCGGATGTTACCGCGTCGCACATGTAGTTCCACGTTCTTATCAACATAGGTATTGCCTCTATTCGAATATATCGAATATATTTGCAGCACAGTCACCAACCCAACTGGTAAATTATTCTTCCTATATTGTAAGATATCATTCTTGACAGTAGCAGATATACCACGTAGCATATGGATCAACTCATGCGGTTCAAACTTGGCTATCTCCTCTTTGGTGAAATACCTTGAATGTAATTTGGAGCTTTCTGCCCACTGGTTATCTAGAATCGTAGACACAGCAAACGAAACATCAGAGCCGGATGGTAATTGGTAATCAAGTTGTACATTATAGTCCAGAACCACCAACTGTTCTTCTTTACTGTTTTTGAGTTTCTCTTTCTTATCTTCGTTACTAACTTGCTTTATGGCTTTTGCTACGGAAGTAGCATGGCGGGACCCCAAGCCTTTCATCCCGAGACCTTTGATGCTCGAGGTGCCTAGTAGCCTCCTCAGGATTCTGGAAGTCTTGGCCGCGCTATACTGTAGGTTCGAGGGCATAACGTGAAGTGTTGGTTAAAGAAGAGTATTATGTTCAGATAAGTTTTGGATTTAGATGTGGGGGGATGAGCATGCGTCTTTTTGGAACAATATTAGGCTGCAAATCGACGGAGGAATGGTGGCAGAGACATCAATATTAGAAGTGACAGGATTATGATTTGGGTTCAGGGTGATACAGAAGAGTGCTTTAAGTTGTCTTCGTTTGTTTGAAAACGTGGTGTATGGTATTAGGGATGTATGTTTATTTGGTTGACTCTTCTGGAGATTGTAGAAGCAATATTAATATTCGACTCTACTTTGCGGGTACTCAGGAGTTATCTTGCAAGCTCTTCTTCAGTGACTCTAAAACGAATTTCATCTGATTTTGAAGAGTTCCGTTCAATAAAATAAGAACTTTTATGAAGCCATCCCTGAACTTTTCATAAGATCTTCAAAAATAGCACACTTTATCTCTACCTGCCCATCAACATCACATATCCTACTCATCAACCTAGCTCCAATACGTTTATTCCTTTTATATATACAGTTTAGATAATTTCCAACGCAACAGTCACAGACTTCTTATCACTAACAGATGATACAACCCAAGTGAACTTTCCCTTTTCAGTGATCTCCTCAACATTAACCCCAGTGCTATCCTGAATAGAAATAGCAGAAGCAGGAACTTCAGTTCCAGAAATATCAAATAAGATAGCAGCCAACTTATTCTTGGTAACTGGCAATGAAGATTTCTTAGCATTTAAAGTATAAGCAGCTGGAATCAAGCTTCTAATCTCATCCAAGATGAATGGAGTGTCTTCGCTTGCTGCAAACGATTGTGTGACATTTGCTGTACGAATCTTTGATCTTCCTGTTTTCATAGTACTAAACAAGTCAGTCAATTCGTTGAGTGACATTGCAGAAGAATCAGACTTCTTTCCAACCTCAGCAGTCGCTATCTCGATCTCTTCAATGACCTCCAATTTGGCAGATTCCACTGGCTCGACAGAATTCAGTGATCTTTCGACGACCTCAATACGAGGCTCTGTTCCTTTCATCACATATCCTGCGTTGTTACCTCTGTGTAAGACGTTTCTCATGTATGCTGGCCTCACTCTTACGATTTCTCCTGTAATCCCCAACCCAGGAACATCGGCATAAAGTTGAACTGGAATCTTTTCGGCTCGTCTTGGTGCAGGTGATTTCTTAAACCTCACAAACTTTGGCACGCTCTTCGCAACAGATCTTGTGGAGCTATGAAACATCTTTGCTTGTGCTATGGTCTTCAAAATTTTCACTTTACGGTTGGCTAAAAAATTTATGTTCACGCATCAAAACTTTGTGCTGCGTAGCAGAATCTTCTTTAGTGAAGACCAATGAATAATATGGAAGATACGTTGTGTTCGATATGCCATGTTGGGCAGGTGAAGTACACATGTCCTGCTTGTCTGCTCAAGACTTGCGGCTTGGATTGCGTTCGAAGACATAAGAAACAGTTTGAATGCCTTGGGTTAGCAGATCGTACCAAGTTCGTACCCAGGACTCAGTTAGCCCAGGATACCACCCACGTCAATAGAGACTATAACTTCTTGATGAACGTGGATAGACACATTCAGTTAGGAAAGACTGACGTGAGGACGGGAGCCAAAAACGTCTTCAGAAAGGGAAGAGTGCAGACCGGTGGTTCCAATAAACGTCTTAAGGAAGATAAACGATTGAAGTTTGTCTCATCTATCTTTGGCGAAAACGTTAACTCGATAATAAAGAGGGATAATACCTTGGTGATACAGGTTCCTGTGGGGATGAATAGATCCAACACGAATAAATCAGGTTACGATAAGAAATCAGAAACATTCGTTTGGAGTGTTGAGTGGGTCTTGCTAGATCATGATAAGAAAGAGTTGGCTAGGTTTTTGAGTTACAGACTTAAGGAAAAGTCGGCGATAAAGGAAGCTGTTCCTATTAGCGTGCTCAAGACTAGTCTAGGAGAGGATGTTGATAGAGATGTGTTGCATTTTTATCTTAGTAACGTTTGCGACCGTGGAGTCTCTGCTATACCCATCGACAGAAATATGGGGCTCTCAGATGTATTAAAGGATAAGATAGTTGTTGAGTTTCCAACCATTTATATTACTACACTGGAGGATACATTAAAGGGAGACGTGGTGGAGTCATACCAGGGTGATTCTGAAGACAACTCTAGAACTGGACTGGAACTGGAGTCTGAACTGGAATCTGACCTGGAACTGCAAAGTGATTCTGACTCTGAACCAGAGGTGGGATCTTCGAAGCGGGAGGATAACGTGGTGGGTGCTAGTGGTGATGCGGGCGGGGATGCGCCTTCGGGAGGGAATAGAGTTGTTGACACTGTTACTGAAGAGGTAAAATTTGGGGAAGTAAAGCCATATGAGGTCAATCAAGATGAAGTCACTAAGGATAAGGAAGATGGGGCCAAGCATTTTTTGAAAGAACAAACGCAAGAACAAGAGCAATCAGATAGGCTTGCCATACAGCAACACCAAGAGGCAGCTATAGGACAGACTTTCAGCACAGAGCCGGAACCTGCTGCCGTGCAAGAAGTAATAAGAATAGAAGAAACGAGGGAAGAACCACTGAGTACGTGATTTTCAGTTAAATCACCCAAAAACTTACTATTGAATCCCACCATAGTAATATAGAGGAGAAACACCCTGTTATCATTAGGAACATTATAGAGCATCATATAAATATACATGTATTATAGATTTTTACACATTCTGATCGATTAGAGACACAATATAGCAACTCGTACTTGGTCTTTTAAAACTCATTCTAGCACATCAGTATAGAGACCATCTTCACCATTAAATATGGATAACGGACGTAGTGGAGAATGTCACATACCTTAAAACAACCTTAAAACAACGAATATTAGCCGTCATGGCATATAAAGAATAAGGGAGTACCATGAAAAACACATCATACTGTAATAGCTCAACTCAAGTCAATAATCGTAGATCTACATATTCAGGTCACCATGGAAGCCATCTGCAATTACTACGAAAAAGTCTTATTGAAATCGAGTAACCAAAAATTGATCTTGAAAAATCAAGCTCTAGCTACTTATCTTAGTTTATATTCATTCATTAACCCCACCAGCTACCATCATAGAGTCATTTGAGATACCCAGTCTCAAGCATTGAACCTCCTTTCACAATAACGCCTTTCATCAATAGCATATTGCCATGAGTGCTTTCAGAAGACCCCCTGATTCAGAGAGAAACATGAAGGCATCTCTATACTTTGGAAACATCGATTCCCAGGTAGATGAGATCCTAATGTATGAATTGTTTATTCAATTCGCTCCAGTGAAGTCGCTTAATATGCCGAAAGATCGCATCCTCAAAAGCCATCAAGGGTTTGGGTTTGCTGAATTCAAATCTGTTGGTGATGCAGATTACGTGCTAGAGATCCTACGTGGTGTACGATTGTTTGGTAAACAACTAAGGTTGAAAAAAGCTGAGCTGAAAGGTTCAAACGCATCGACTAGTGCTGGCTTTGCCAATGTGGGTAATGGTACTGGTTTGCTTAACAACCATATTGATATTGGTGCTAAATTATTTATAAACAATTTGAATCCATTGATCGATTCTCAGTTCCTTCGAGATACCTTCTCGAAGTTCGGCACCTTGATTAGGGTACCAGAAGTGATGGTAGATAGAGAAACAGGGGAGTCAAGAGGATTCGGATTCGTGACGTATCTGGACTTCTCTGCAAGTGATGAAGCCATTCAGAAGATGCATGGAGCAATATTAATGGATTCAAAGGTGAATGTGACATATGCATTTAAAGAAAACTCTATAAAGGAACGCCATGGTGATGCAGTCGAGCGTACGTTGGCTGAAAATGCAAAAATTAACAATGTAATATCGACCAAGAAGAAACGAGTTGAAAAGACGAGAGGGAATTGACCTGAAGGATAGCAAGGTCGTAAGAGATCACACATATTGTGTACACCGGAGCTAAATCTCGACAATTAGAATCTATAATGGTCCTACTTCTCCAACTGAAAGGGTGGTTCATCAATTAATTCACACACTAGATGCAACTATAGAAGATTCGTAATATTTCATGTATTGTAGTCGTACAATAGCTTCATTATTTATAATGTAACACCATGCGCTTGTATCTCATTTATCGTCATCTAAACTTCAAGTTCACCTAGTGGAAATCTCACAATTTTGGTCTAGAATTCTCGTACTTGACAAGATCTTCTGGCGTAGCCACACCATACACCATATCTCCTTTATGGTTCGTTATTATTGCAAAATACTGTCCAGAGTTAAAGAAAGCAGCCAATTCTTCCAATGGAGTGAAAGGTGTTAACACAACATACTTTCCTTGTGCATCTAAAGGGGCGACCGATTTCTTGAGCGAAGAAACAGGAGCCAGCTCCGTCTGACCTTTCAGTTCTTCCTGATATTTCTGCCTTGCACTTGGATGGAACCAAACCATATAGTTCATAACAAGTGGTTCAACCGTACTTCGAACGATTTGGCCATAATTACCACGAGCCAACTCGACATTTAATATTCCTAAGAGTCTTCTGTTCCGTTCATTTACAACAGGTAAATAGGTGAACTCGTTAGCAAACAGCACCTCGAGTGCTTCATGTACTAATGTTCTAGGACCGATTGAAATAGCAGGCTTGATGTCCAAATCCTCGATCGTAGCTCCTCGATAATCACGAGTGTGGAATAATGTAGGGTTCATGAGTGGGTGCTTTAGCAGGTTCGATATATTTCAAAAATTTCCAATGTTCCATTTATGCTGCGAAATTGGTCAGCACCGTCAAGATCATCTAGTGGCCTTAAACGCATTGAAGCGAGTAGTAATATTACTTAGAAGTAATGTTTGATTTAGAGTTATGTTCTACAGCTTATTCTTCCAGAAGTGCTATTTATTGACCTCGTGTAGCTCTCGTTGGTGCCCCAACAACCATAATTAATTTCATCATTATTCTTTATGCAGCTTCAGCACTCCTGCTATTAGCTACTCCCTCATCTTCAACACCTCCCTCTTCCTTGACAACTCGTCCCCAAACCTCTTCTTCATTTCCAACATCAAGCATTCCAATCCTCATGGTGGCTAATAAGTTAGAAGCTGCAGCCAGGTGTCTATAAACTCCACCAAAAAAGGCAGCTGTAGCATCTTTGCCATGAGAAGCCTTTAAAACAGCTGCACCACCAGGATGTTTGTCCATGAATGGCGTTATATCGTGTATGACATTTTGAATCACGATGAATATCTTGTCTTTATTTGAAGGAGCTGCAACTAAACGCTTGAAGTCTCGAGGAATCACTAAAGGTAATTTCAGAATAGGTGTACCCCAGTTAAGCGAACTCTTTACTCGGTTTAATACAAGTTGTTGTTGTTGGAGCTTTAGCTGGGAAATTAAGTTACGTGGGGCGCGCCCCAAATCACCAACTATCCCTATTCCAGCAAGGACTGTCAATAACCATTTGGTTGGGTCGTAAGCCCAAAAGGAGCTTGACCCACGGTAATCGTGAGGAAACTCATGATGATAATTCTGATAGGCCTGGCCAAACGTTAAGATTGATACCAATGGGTTAGTACAATCCAACAGAGAGTTTTTATCGGAGAATGGCTGGGTAGGGATAGAAATTGGAGTTTTCCAGTGACAAACCGACTCAACACTTAAAAGTTGCTGTTGGCACACAAACATTCGGAGGACTCCAGCAAATAGTATAAAATGTGAAACTGATTCGCCCAAAAGTAAGGCTGTTAATAATGGAACGAGGAATGTAGTACTGATGAAAAGTGGGTAGTAATATCTCTCCTGCCATATTAGAATGGGAATAATGTCGAAAGTATCTTTGGTTGGGTATGAAGAAAGGAAATCCGTTGATATTTCATAGTTAGATTCGGGAGAACTAGACGATATTACGGTTTCGTCAGTTAATATAGAACCAGTAGTACCAGAATACGAAGGAGAAATGATTGCAGTGGAATCCAAGTCATCAGGTAAGTTTGAAGGAGAGAACTCGGACACTTCTGGGGTCTCCATAGATTCAGATATTGATATTCCAGAGAATATAGATGACCCAGTAGGTACACCAATAAAATGAGGCATAAACAAGCTAGAGTCCGCATTTTGTTGATCCTGTTCTTCTTGCAACGGGTTAACAGGACTTCCACCAGGGAATACGTCTAAGTCCAGGACAATTGAATTTGAGTGAGAGTCAAGGGGAGCAGCAACGAATGCACTTTCAATTTCCCTAGTTGTGTTAGCGAAATGTCTGATATCTGGGGTTATGACATCGCCTATATTCGAATTTAGTGAATCCGGGGAAGCTGTGGCAGTTATTTCATTGATTGGTCCCGTGGTAGGCGAGTTATCTGGGACGTTGATACTTTCCCCGATATTTCCCACAGCGCTCCTATTATTATTAACTTTCAGTGTAGAGTTATCTAATGGAATACTTGCAAACTCTTTCTCAATGAACTCTTCGTAAAAAGTGGTAGTCTTGGGTTTCTTTAATATCCACCCCCAATGAGCCCACAAGAAGCCCCTCTTGATCAGGTAAGGATCCTTTTCGGTATCATCAGTATGACGGTGATGTGCTCTATGTAAACCAGCCCACCATCTAATGCTCCCCAAACCGACGGAACTTCCGAATATGGCAAAGACATATGCTACTGCGACGTACCTCACCTTGAACGAATTATGAGCAAAGAACTTGTGGTATCCGGCAGTGAAAGACAATATCGTCAACTGGTAATAGGAGAACGAAAAGATCAAGGTTCTGTTCAGTGGAGTGGCACCCGTTCTCCAATAGTATATCAACGCTAGTAAGGGTAGAACGGCAACAGTAGTAACCAACCCATAGTTGATGCGGGCAAGCAAATCGCGTTTGCGCTTGCGCATCTCGAGCATCTGGGAGTGATTCAAATGGACTTTGAGGTGGTTGTCTCGACTGCCCCGAGTACTTCGAGTGCTCGAGGGCGCTACTCGGCGTCGAACCTTTAGTGGTACTCCTCCTTCCTTCGTTGCATTCATTGCTTGAGGAAACACATTTCGATTTTTAAAAATCAAGATGTTCCTGATATACAGGCCTAGACTTCAGACGTTGAACAGTGTGAAGGAGCATCACCTTAATGGGCACCATATATGTGAGAAAATTGTTGGCATACACTAGATAAGCTTTGGGCTGGAAAGGTTTATTGAGCTGCCATGGACGGTTGTTATACGGTTTGGTCTATTTATAAGCCTTTCTGACTCTTTTATTGTGTAGTGGCAGTGGTTATTTCAGTGGTGGTCAGTGGTTTGAGTGCATTACATCTCACTATGTCGGTGACGAATTCCTTTGGCACATTAACTACTAGTTTTCAAAAAAGACTATTGATTATGGTTGTGAGTAGCAATTGAGAGAAACGTTTTCGTCATTGAGCTTCGTGAGTCTTTTTGCTGCCAAGGTACCTTCCCCAATGGGTTCAATAGAGTGCCCATGACTTCCTCTATGCTCAAACTAATTACTAATGGTATTTTGTTACTCTACCAAAATTCAAAAAGTATTTCAAAAGAAAGTAGCCAAACATTCTTGAAGTGTCAACTCAATTATTCAACCGTAGTACTTACCAAAACAAAACCCCATCTCCCTCCCCTTCATCTCTGTATCCTTCAGTCGTTATCGAGTGCCAACGTACATATGGTGCGACATTACGACCTTGAAAAATTCAAATAAAATCAACAAAGAAAGAAACGACATCAAATTCACCAAGCACAGCACTACCAGTTTGTTTCTTTCAGCAACAACATCCAAATGGCATATCCCGAAGAAGACAAGAGAGGCAACGTCGCCGGAGGAGGTGCCCCAACGGTTTCTTATAATCCCACGGAGACTACAATTCCACCTGCTCTTTATGCAGCTGTGCCCAATCTCAACCTTTACAAACAACTTGCAACAGCAGAAAGAGATGTTGATTTACTTATTCTGCGTAAAGCATTGGAATTCCAGGCTGTGCAGCAGATGAACGTCCATCCTTCAAGTGTACGTGGTGAAGCTGGGATTTTGAGAGTATTTGTGTACAACACATGTGAGAATCAACCATGGCAAAAGCAACTTGGCTCCAACCTGGTGGGTTCTGTTGGTGGTTCTGTCGGTGGCTCCCACGGTGGACCACAAGGAATAAATACTGACGATCCAACTTGGACCTTACGTGTTGAAGGACGTTTTATTGGAGACAATGTTGGTGATGCCAAATTCTCGTCATTTTTATCGGCCATCTCCATTGACATAATCCCTAACGAAGACTACCCTGCTTTGCAAGGAGCGCAGCTGAATATCATAGAATGGCGTGCTGGTGGCAGTGTTGGTGGTCCCAAAGCAGCATTTGACGGAATTGATGTCAAACGTTCTGGAATCTTTAATATTCGTGCTCGTATTGCAATACTTGTTAGAAGCAATGCTCACACTTTAAAATTATCTCCACAAATGACCCGCTTTGCTGGAAAGAGTGAGGCCACTCAACAAGAGGTTGTGTACCTTGTTTGGCAATACGTCTTATATAAGAACCTACTCAAGCCTGTCGCGAGTGCTCCTATCCAGGCTGTTCCAGCTGGTCCAGTTGGAGCTGCACCTACTACCGGCGATCCAGATGACGATCTCCTCGCAGTTCAATGTGATGAAGTACTTCGGCTGTTACTCAATATAGAGTCCTTTAAATTTATAGATCTTTACAAATTATTGCTGGTTCATTTCATGCCTCGTGAACCAGTAATTCTTGATTACGAAATTAACACCAGAGTCTCTACTACTGTTGGTGGGCTTGTGGTGGACATTCCAGTTGATTTGCCCGCCCAAATCCTGACTATTCAGCAAGAATTGCTTGAGTTCAACAAAGGGGCCTTCGAAAACCTTACTCGAGCAGATGAGACAATTCTGAAATTGAACTCTAGGATTTCTCTTGGAATTGCTGCATTACAGAATACTCATGCTAGGGGAGAGTTCTACAGAGAATTGGCAGACGATCCTGTTGGGTTCGTCGAATCTTGGCTAGAAAGTCAAACAGCTACCTTGAAGGCATTGAAGAATGATGAAGGGTATGATGAAGAAGTCGTGAGGAGAGCTGGCTTCTTCGAAGAAAATGAAGCTTTGATTAGAGATAAGATTGAGCTTTTATTGGGAGCTGGTAAATTCTAGTTTTCCTAGTGGGAATGGCGCCACCCATGATTGCTATTTTAATTAGTTTGTGGATGCTCCTTTGGAGTTCAAGTGCTCGCAAAGTCGATAATTCCTTTGGGACACAGTGTATACTAATGTATGTTTTATTTAATTGTTATTACAAGTACGTATTAAGTTTTAGTAAATATTTATCTTTTGCACCATCTATAAAACTTTATACAATCCAGTCTATATTACACACAGCCTAATCGACGTATTCTTCGTCATCATCTTCGCCTTGATACTCCGGTTGATAATCTTCAAAGGCAGCTTCAAATTGAGCAGCATCATCATAGTTAATTTCACTTCGGGCACGTTTATCTAGAATCTCTTCTTCGATAACCTCTGGTTCAGGCTCTCTTTCAAGAACTGGGAGAATGGACGAGAGGTGTGTAATCATATTCTTAGTTGGCAAGTAAGCCAATGACTTCTTCAATTCTGGTAATTTCTCCTCAAGATGTGCTACGAACTTTGACAATTGTTCAACGTCCAGCGCAACTTCAAACCACTCAGCAGCCTCTTTTACTTCTCTCTTTATCTCTTCACCCGTTTTGGAAAATTCAATTCCATAGTCATTCAACAGCCGGAGCAACATCAGGTGAATATCCTGAACATATAGCTTGAAGCGTGTACCTGATTTCATCGGTTTCGTTGCTGCTGCCTTCATTTGGGATACCGAGCCCAATCCACCACTTGAAACGTCCCCCATTTTGCACAAATAGAATCTTCCAATTTGAAACCCACAATCACCAACAATTAAGTCATCTAGACGTAGACGGAAGCAATGTTTCATTGGATCAGAAGTTGGGTCTACGTATTTAACATCATCTTCTCTTTTGGCTAGCTTTGACTCTGCCTGCTTTTTGGCCTCAAAAGTGTTAGCAACACCGTTTAATACTGAGCGGGCCACATAATGGGTTTCTTTGTCTCCTGGAATATCTTGATTATGAATCATTGTAGTGATATAAGATCTAATTTGATCCGATGAAGAAAGAGCCCATTGACAAAGGGTTCGGAAAAAAACAAGACGATCACTTGGATCTAAGGAAACAAGTCCTTCTCGTTCAAATACAGGTCCAAATGGATTGTATGTGATAACTGTGTAATGGGGAGCGAATAAAGTTCCAGGTAACTTTTCAGGATTTTTGGAATCCAAAACTTCGAAGTCATTCTCAATTTCAGTCAGTGGGGCCGATGACTCTTTCCATTCTTTTGGGAATCCAAGGTTGGCAGCTAATGGTTTCAATTCCAGGATAGCACTCGCTAATGAGGTTATTGCACGCTTCCTGTTGAGCACAAGTGAAAGTAACAGGAACGCCAATTTGGTCACAAGTGGAGAAATCTCCAGGCCCAAAAGCCCTTCCTCCAAGTCTTGGGGACCAATATTTACTCGCACAACATCTTTGAACTTTAGGAGGAACTCGGTGATAAGTATTATATCTGCAGCATAAGGAGCTGGCTCTGTAGGATACCCAAAAGCGATTGACTCTGAAGATGCTGGATCGTCAAAACGCAGCTCGTCATAAAGATTATACCCAAGCCCCACCAAAGGTCCAGGAAGTTGACGTGTTACCTTATTAAGGGTGTTTGGCACTGTTGTTCTAGAAACTTCGAGAACTTTACGAGAAGTTTGCTTGGGGATGAAAATAGTTAATTTAGTCTTGACTGGCAGTTTGGATTTGTTAGGCAGCTTCGGTTGTGAAGACAGCGTATGTTTAGGGGAGGACCCTTTTGTTTTTGGAGATGAAACTTTTTCTTGAACAGGGAAAGCAAGTTTAGTTTGCTTTAGAGGACGTCCAGTGGTTGGATTAACTGAAGCTTTTAAACCTCTTTTAGTTCCGGAAGCATTCTTTTTTGGGGTTGCAGGAGCTTTTGCTTTCTTTCTTTTATTGATACTTACTTCAGATTCGCCGCCTGATTTGGCTTTGGAGCCAGTAGATTTGACATTAGTTTTAGCAGCTGATTTTGATTTTTCATCAATTGATGTCCTTGGGGTATCTTCGTCTTGTTTAATTAAACCATTCTCATTAGAGCTTATTTCAGATTGGCCGTCTATAAGATTTGTAGAACTGCCCGAGATTTCAATCTCAGCCTTTAAAGAATTAATTTTTGGATCTTCTTCATCATGTTCAGATGTTGAAGGATTCTTCTTTATTTTTGTAACAATGCCTCTTGCTGGTCTAGCGACTCGTCCTCCACGGGACCCAGGACCTACCACCGGTTGCTTATCGAAACGGAACATAGAGACTTTCAGCTCTTCTCTATTCGTAACGGAATCTTTAGGAGGTGCTGAGGCGAAAGCAGGCCTAGGTCGTCCAAGTCGTTTGGGACGGCTACCAGGAGTATATTGTACCAATTTGACAGAGCTTGACGGATCTTCCGAGTACTTCATGTCGTTGGAATCTTCAATTTCGTACTGTAAATGTTGAGCCATTAGCGCAGCACTTGCCGCAGCAGCCTCTGCTAGAGTTATAGGAGTTGTTGAGTCTTGCGATGGGGATTCTATAGGAAGCCCACGAGATAATGATACTGTACCAGTACCAGTTCCTGTTCCCGTGCCGGTCTCTGTATCAGCAGCCGAAGAATCGTAATCGTACATTCGCAAGCTTGGATGGATGTCATCCTCGCCATGTATGGCATTTAACTCTTCCATTTCTAGAGTACCAGTTTCTTGTTTATTTACGTTTGGAGTTTGGTGTTCAATTATTGTTTGTGTGGTGCGTGGTGGGACTGCAAAATAGTTGGGAGTACTTAGGCACAATACTGAAAGTTTCTTCACCTAAGGAAGTGGACAAGTTTCTAGTGATAATGAGAGAACGACTTCAATTGGATAGGGATCAATTTCAATTTCTTCAAGAGATCGTTGTCTTAGAAAGTTGAAAGAGTGAATTAGTTCGGTAGTATTGCAGTTGCGGATTTGCAATTCGTCATAGGGAAGTTATTATACGACTCGACTTGCATAGTGTTACCCACGCTATCATTTTGAAAGTCAACTTTAGCTCCTAGTGAGATGATAATAAGTTCTGCCCAGGAGAATATTAATCGTTTGTCTGCGCTGACTTTAGGCTTTTGACGTGCTTGGGGTGATCCCAAATTGTGATGAAGGAAGAGACTTCGTTTATCTGAGCCATTTGAAGTATTTCTGATCCCTATGCTTACTTCAACGGTTATATATCGCATTGGAGAGCCATGTACCATTATCAATGCTCTTCTAGTAGTCACCAATTGTGCCCCTTTTGATCCAACAACTCAAGCAAACATTGGAAGATTCACAATAGCTCATGAACTTCAACTACTTTTCTGTTCAATAGACTCCCACAAACATAATGTCCTTGGCACAATACCAATAGAAGCAATTATGCCTCTGTCTCATACAATTCCCTCTCCAATACAGAGCTGCTGCAAAGTACTTGACACATTTTATTTTGCAGCCGTATGCGACGCAGCTCACAGGCCATACAATTCAAGAACACCAGACACGAGCGACAGCCTGAAATTGTATACGAACTTTCAGGTGAGAAATTTCAAGGTTTGACTGCCCAACATTAATCATATTAATCCAATATAAGTGACGACTAGTGCTAGCACTCTTCAAACTCACTAACACCACCTTATACCTGCAATGAAAGCTGTAAAATAGATTAAGAGCCCGAATCATACCAAAAGTCTCAGACGCGTCTACTGAAAAATGGCAAATAATTCACGTCAACTACAGCAAGAGCGCCTTCCTAGACCTCTTCTACTAATCAAGATACATACCAATAGGAATTCGATACAATGTCTGAATACGGCCAATTTAGTAATTACGGGGACGGTGGATTCAGTAATGATGGCAATGACTTCGGCAACAATAACGGATCCGGCGGATTCAACAACTCCCAACAAGGAGGATCCCAGAAGATTCTCCTTCGTCAATCTATTACTCCAGTAACACTCAAACAAATCATTGATTCAAAGCAACCGGTCCCAGATGGAGAATACAAATTCGAACATCTTGGCTTGAATTTGGTCTCGTTGGTTGGTGTATTACGTCGAGTCGATGTGCAACCCACTGGTATTGTTCTTACGATTGAAGATGGTACGGGCTCAATGGATGTCAAAATGTGGGTTGATGAAGGTTCCTCTTCGGGCCCTTCAGAAGCTGAGAGGTATGAGGGTTGCATTAATAAGTATGTTTACATTGCCGGTACTTTGAGAACGTTTGCTGAGAAGAAGGCATTGACCTATACCACTTTCTTGGAAGTCAAAGACCATAACCGCGTAATTTATCATTACTTGGATGCCATTTCAGTATACTCAAAGGGAATAGCACCAGTTGGTGGATCGAAGGGTAACTCTGGGAAAGATTTATTTGTCAGTGAGTCCCTGGGTGATTCTATATTTGCACTTATCAAAGAGTTCCTGGCAAATATGCAAGAAGGTGTTCCACTCAAACTACTTGCCCAGAAAATGAACTTGCCAGTTGAGGAAGTTCTGGCACAAGTTCAAATATTGATCGATGGTGGTAATGTGTATACTGGTCATGACGATACGAGTTATTTGGCCATTTAGGCATCTAGTGTGATTGAGGCGTTCCAGAATCAGTATATTTCGTACGGTTCAGTACAATATACCAAATTAGTGGATAGTGGCATCAAGTTCCAGCTACTATAATGCGTCTTATTACGGCAATGACTGTTCTTGTAGAATCGAATCCAAAGCTACCAATGCAACGGGATAGTTGTTGTCTTGTCGTGGGCAACACACGCAAGCTATTTCCATTGCAATAGTTGAAATTGCCGTGGTCAACCTTATCAGCAATATTTCATGAAGACTCAGCAGAACTAAAATCTCTTCCGGCTTATATGATTATGTACGTAAACTCAATAAAGAAATATTAAATATTGCAGATCCTATTTTATATTCTACGAAATAAGGATATTTTAATAACATGAAATACAGAATGTCCTAAACTTTTTGTTGTTATCCACAAGCAGATTAATGCTTCAAAGCTTTAAAGGCATTGTAGTACATTCAAGAATCTATAAATCAAAAATAAAAAGCCTTCTAAAAGTCAAAAACCGCCTAAAACCAGGCTCTATGTCGAAAGACCCACGAATTATTGTCTGCTTTCACCTCATGAAACTCAATACCCCCAATGAGTGCAACTCATACATTTCAAGTGGTTTTAAAAGGCAAGCACATACTAATGATATCTAAACCTTGTTTGTTCAAAATTAAACCTTTTGCTCCTGGAATATTATCAGAAGACAATTAGCAAACAAGTGGATCCCACCCTTGGATTTTTCTATTATTAACTTGAACCAATCCATGCTGAGCATTTATAATCTGGTCTGGATTATTCATATCCCGTTGTAGTAGTCGAGGCTTGAATCTGGCTTGAGGACATACCCAATCATCGTTTTCCACAAACATTAAGAGTAATGCAAGTATTCTTCTTAAGTCAGAAAATTCATTGTAGAGGGTGCTCTGAACCATTTTGAGCAGAATTCATGTCATGATAAGTGGCTTGCAAGCCAGTATAATGCAATTGTAGCTTAAGGGATTATTAGTGCTACGAGCCATACGTTCACAAGGCTTACTAGCCACTTCAATGGTTCACCATAACCTCTACTTTAGAGCATCTTATAATATTGCTAGCTTGACTTTCAGATCTCAAAAAGATTTGATTCCTCTTGACATTGGCCCTTAGAGTTCCGACTTGTGGTTTATTGCAGCTGGTTCCATCTGTGACATCTTCTATTCATGGAAAACTCATTATTATTGCTTACAATATGGTTTTTATAATGCCTTTGATTATACCACCGCAATCGATCAAATCAAAGGATTGGCTCTGGTTATGTCGATGGTATTGGAGCAAAAGAAGAGTATTTTCTGCACCAAGTTAATGTAGGCGCTAATAATGTGAATAATGTTATATTTGGAGTCGCTACCGAACTCTCTGCAACTCATGTAAGATTTGGTATTGGACAACTGAGCTTCTTCTCGAATAGCTATTATCCGCATCATTTGACCTTTCCCACAGCAGGCTCTGAATCCATTATATATGGGCGAATCGACTCCACAAAATATACTGGAGAGTTAGTAACAGTTCCATTTAGTGACACCGTACAGCTCCTTGTGATTTTAGACTCAATTAATGGTCCCAGAGATCTTACAGCGAGCGTTGATTCGCAAGTTCTATTGGGTTGTGGTACTCTTGTCACCTTATTACCTCAGCCAACAGTTGATTTCTTTGCATCATTGAACCGTGGCTCATTTTACAACAATAACTCTGGTCTGTAATGCAAATGTACAAGGAAACATAACAATCACCTTTGGGTGATGCGGAGATAAACGTTCCATTGGCTTCATTGCAATAACCAGCTTACTATGTAAATGGCACCTCTGCTCCTGGCAACTTCTTCAAACAATTTTTCCAGTTGGCGAAACCAATATCTTGGGTGATAACTTTATACGGTGGGCATATGTTGTGTACGATCTCACAGGCTATAAAGCTTCCATTGCACAGTCAAAGTTTACCTAGCAGTGTATGATAGAAGACCTGATTTGCATGTCTTGTTGAAGCCTCAGTGTACTAGAAATTGATCGGTAAGGACGGAATCAGCTTTAGTATTTATTAGCTCTAGCGATTTTAATACATATTCATGTCCTTGCCAGGAAAAGAGCACCCCATAAATCACTATCCCGCACATGTTCTCCTTGGTTTGTGGCCTTGTTGATCAACTGGTCCAGCCCTTCACTTGACATCAAAGTCATTGATTCTGCCATTGAAAGCTCGACTGAATCTGCCAAGTCAGTAATAATGTCATCATCTTGGTCTATGGAATTGTTCATGTTTTCAAACTTAAGCTTTTTCAACGGAGAGTCCTTCTTCAATGCCTGTTTCTTATCCTTCTGATCAAGCTGAGATTTTTCATCATGATGTAAATATTTCATCAAATTCTTAGTTCCCATAATGACAATACTTTCCTCAACGGTATTCTCCACGGCAAACATCCAAACCGTCGTTGAACGCTTTTGGCCAATCCGGTGGATTCTCAGAATCGCCTGCAATTCCAAACTAGTGTTAATCAATGGCTCACATAAGAAAATATGTGTTGCATTTACCAAATTGAGTCCCAGTGCTTGGGCCCTTGCATTGAGTAAAAAACACGTTATTCTCTTCAGAGGATCCTTGAAAGTTTCAACAGCGTCATTTTTGTTTCGCCAGCCCATCTTTGACTCAGGCGTCAAAGTACCATACAGACCCAAATACGAGATATCAGCAGCCTTCAATGCTGTACCCAAAATGTATAACATATCCTGCCATTGAGAGAAAATAACAATCTGAACTTTTGGTTCTTTGCTACGCAAGTACATAGCTTGTTTCACAATCAAATCCACCTTGGTACTATAAGAGTTGGGTAATGCCATCAGTTGAATCTCTTCAATAACCTCAGGTGACACAGCTTTGTAGATGCTATGCAAATTGCGATTTTCAATCTCTTCCAACTTGTTGATTTTGTTGATCTGAAGATCTGGTTTGTGATGGGTAAAATTATAGACCGACTCAAGTGACAAATTACTCTTACACATTGGGCAATTACGAACTGTACGCAACCATCTCTCAAGACAGTCCTTGCAATATTTGTGCCCACATTGTGTGAGAGAGCCAATGGTAATAGAAGACCGACAGATACTACACATCCAAGCTTCATCATCGCGTGGATCGTCCTTCTGCGCAAGCCCTTTCAAGTAGCGAAATTTTCCAACACTCTTGTCCATCTTTGCTCTGGCGACCAGGAACTGAGTGACAAACTTGGATATATGTCTCTCAACAAGGGTCCGGTTCAATTCATGCCTTTCCATGTGAAAATCTCGGGTCTTCACGCTATCGGAAATCTGCTGTAATTGTTTGAAGTAGTCAATACGAGTATTGAATACCGTGTTGCAGTTGGAAAGCTCCTTTTGTAATAAGAGCAATGCAACCTTTTGGTTTTCAAAGATTACTCTAGCAAGGCCACCTAAATCACCAAGCATTCCAAGAACACCACTCAGTTCTGCAAAGTTAGCATTCCCTGAAACGTCATCCTTTTCAGTTTCTTCCTTTATCTCCGCTTCAATAGTCTTAAAAGAGAGTACCAATTCTTGAAGGGACTGGCCTGGACCTGGTTTAATTTGTTCACGGCGATGTCTGAGTTCTTTCAAGAACTCAGCATCTGCTACTCTTTCCATGGAGGGATCCTTCTTCCTGATAACTTTGGTCTCGCCATCAACTCCATTTACAATGGCATGTCTGTCACCAAGTACTGTTCCTAAAACCATAAGATACGATGACGCCCTATCCTGGTCATTGATGCTCTCTTCATATTCAGCTCCGTCAGGAGCTGCACCGTGTGAAAGTAGCTCTTTGGTCAAGATTCGAACCAATTCTTGCATCCAATCATTTATCACCGATCCTTGCACATTTAGCAGATAAACTACTTTATCCAACTTTTCAATAAAGATTGAAGAACCAGCGTATTTAGCGGTGTCGAAACGTATATGTGGTACGGAGATGAAAAACTTTTTGGAAGTCTTTGGAAGTAGAGTAGTCCCATTATCAAGGGCAATCTGATTCCAGCCCCTTGATATTATCCTAGTACGAACAGAGAGTTCAACTGCTTCCATTGAGGCCAGCAAAATGTTTCGGCGGGTTTCTTCAGCCAATTCGTAATATTTCAGTTCTAACCAACGCTCTTTTTCTTCCATATCTTTGCATTCGACCAAATAGTTGGCCTGTTTGTAGAGGAATTTCCCCACTGGAACATTATTGACCAACAGTGCTATTTCATCTTTACGTTGGTCATCTTCATCAACAATGAATAGTTGAGCAAGTTGCTCTCTGAAAGGGATATCAGCTATATGATATTTCAAGACTATCAGCCTGTATTCTTCATCGTAACTTTGGAAGTATGAAGAAGCAATCAAGAAATAAAAGCGATGCAAAGTAATATTCCAATGTCTTATTCGTGTTCTTGTAAGTCTGATCTTTTCATTTAGGTCTGTGGGTTCATGAGACAATTCCTTGGACTCAATAAGACTCTTTTTATTCTCGTACTTCTCAAGAATCATTTTTAAGCGGTGGATGATCCTGTTTGTCTTTCCAGCACCAAACTTGAGGAACCTTAAAGCCGAATCAGGCTCGTATATAAACTCGTAGAATTCTCCCAATTCAAGAAATAAAGGAATTAGTTGACGTTCAACATCACCCATCTCATTTTGAGCCTTATTTAACATGTCATCAAGGATATTCTCCAAGGTTTTTAATTGTTGTATCAGAACCACGCCCCTGCTATGATAAGCATACGTTTTTCTATATTTCTTGGTGTTTAAGTTCAAGTTACCAATTTGAGGATTGCAGCATACTTGACGTAACCTCAGAAGCCACATTCCCATGTACATCATGACACTTGGCAGCGGTTCCCAGTCATCAACCATTGGGTTTCCATTGACATCAAGTCCAATCGCCGCAAGACACTCTTCGAGCATCAGATTATACAAATCCTGTTCAACATGGGTAAATGGAATCGTGAGTAGAACTCTACTTTGTGGTGGTAACTTTATATCATCGTGGACCATTGCCTTCGTATGCCTCAAGGCCAATTTTGTCCACAAATCTACAAAATCACCATTATTTGAACCGTTTGTTAGTAGATCCCAACTGGCTTTTCCAACCTCACTCGCAAAAGGTTGATACTTCAAAAAGTTTAAGACCAGATGTAAATCATCCAAGTTCTTCTTGATAGGCGTACCCAGCACACCCCATGCATGAAATCTTGGGATAAGTGCACACAGTTGAAAGGCACGCAGAATTTTTGACGAGACCATTTGTACTTCATCTAGGACTACTCTCCAGAACTGAGTAAGCATGAGTGGTGACTCATAGTCTACCTTCTTGTAAATAGATGGGACACGATTATGTTTAATGGCAAGAGATATCTCATCTTGTAACGCCTTCTCGTAGTCCGTTTGAGGGTGATTTCCTCCACCTGAATTACTCCCAGGACCATCTTGGGACTTGACATTTGCAATTTTGGGTTTAACAGAATTTATGGTGATCTGGAATAGCGCTTTGTAACTGTCAAGCAGAACTGAATCTTCTATATCTTCTTCGTCGGAGCTGTTTTTGGCAGCATTACTATCGGTTGCTGTAGATTTCTTTTTTGAGTTTCTAGTGTACTTATTCCTACATGAGTACAATGCATAATCCAATTCTTTCAGAATAGTAGAATAAGTGGTAAAGACCACATCGAATTTGCGCAAGTACTCTGCAATAAGGGCCGGGTTATTGTCCAACTTCGGGTATTTGCCTACTCCTTGGTATACAGTAACAGCAAGACTTGGAGCCCATTTAATTATCTCCTCGACCCATTGTTTCAAAATCGAATCCGGAGATATAACCAATGTTGTCTTTGCTTGAACGATCGTTTTTGGATCATCAAACAGCAGTACCCGTACTTGAATTTGCTCATTGATTTCTTCAATGGGTCTTTGGTTGAGGAGAATCAAAGCTGTTATTTCCACGGTTTTACCAAGTCCCATCTCTTCTGCCAACAATGCTTGCGCTGGAAAATGAAGCGGACATTGACGTCTATTATTGTTGAAATAGTTTGTTAGGTCCTTGCAAGCTTGACGTCTAGTAAGTAAATTGGCGGTATACTTGTTGTAGAACGCGGTCCCGTTAGTGACTTTGATGAGTTTCCAACCAAAGAAGAATTTGGAAATTGTAGATAAAATAAGATCATCTAGTATTTGGTTAATTTTGTTGTTGGATAGGTAGTCTTCAAGTATGTCGACATCTTTTCGAGTTAGAATGGGTTTTGGAAGACATCTATTACTTGACGAATCAAATGTCACGTTTTCCCTCTCTAGAAGCCAATGTAGGGTCTTACGCTGGAAGGGAAGTAGAGATGTTTCTAGTTCGGAGATGTCGAAAACTGGAACGGGTTTTAGAGTACCAGTGTGATCTGCAATTGCTGTATAAAATAATTGAGCAGTGACTGATGATGGGGGGAATTGAGTTGATGGCAGTTCAAATGTGGTTGATGTAGTCTTAATAACCCCATTAAGTCTCTGTATGATATCCAGCAGCCGTATTCTGAACAATTCACATTTTATAATCAACTTATAGCTCACCGTTACCGTAATCTCATTCAAAATAGTATTTAAGATCAACTTGACTACTGGCAGTGGGGCCATTAAGCCATTCTTCATTAATTTACCCTTTGTCATATTTAGCAAGCTGATTTCATCTGAAATATCGACAGAAGGTACTTTAATGGATAGTAACACCCCAACACGGGGTCCTGAATTGCCTAGCTTGTTATTCTTGACCACTAGTGTTTTGCCACCATCAGATATACCTAGTTTAATATCATCTGTGACAAACTCATAAACGCCAGAAGCAATGGTAACCATCCCTGGATAGGAACCATTCTTCGGGATATCTTTAGGCACCGGGAATTGTAACGCCAATGATCTTTCCACGAAATCAAGTTCATCCAGTGTGGATTCTTCTACGTCTATCCCTTCATGTATGTTCGAGCTGGAGATATGTAAGCTATCGTCATCCGTCATCTTTCTTCTTTTGCTTTGCTTTGCGGTATGGGATTCCGCACTTGCGAAGGCCAAGACGTGATCTAGATCAATGTCTAGCAACTGGTAAACCATCGAATAGAAGCTCTGGGAGTGGTGGAAGGTATAAGGAATCTGTTTCTGTGGGAAGAAGAGAAAAAAATTGAAACGTGAACTTCGTTAAGTAGTGTACCAATGAAGTATCACGAGTCTGTAGACCGTTCACTAGGAAGGCGAAGGGAACAAGAGGACTGGTGAATTGTAGGGCAATACTCCTTGCCGTTTCATTTTTATTGGTTTCGCCATAGTGAATCAGTTGGTTCCTATGAACTGATCAACCATCTTTGAAATAGAGCATGATTATGGGGGTTGCATGTCTCTTGAAGACCTGGGGTGGGGCCAAGATGTGTACAGTTCTTCTTGGACCCTATCTTCAGTATTGAGCATGCATTTCAGCCAAAACTATGCATTTCAGCCCACATACTCATTGCCACTTGCGGTTCATTTGACAAGAGGTTGAGATAGCTAATTGAATGGCTCGAAAGGTGTGATAGAGATATGTTTACTTTAGTAAACTTTAAAGTTAGTTTCAATGTCGTATTTTACTTTAACAAGAGCTCAGTTTCACGAAGTATAGCAACTGTTTGGTGGCCGACATGACTAACTACTATCCATTATCTACAAAATAGCGTGAACTCTTGAAAGCACTAGCTCTACCCAATCCTTCCTACTGCCAACACCAAATAAATTGATTATATCATATTTTCTAGTCTGTAATGGTCTACAAATTTTGTAAATTTGCTAGCTGAAAGGCTGCAACTAGGAAACAGCACATATCACAAATCACCATATCGACAATTGTCTAGTGCTTCATTGGACCTCTCTAGTATAGCTACTATTGATTAGCTGTAGCTAAATCCTGTTCTCTAAGTCTGAATAGGATCCTTGTGCCTTCTTCTTTCTAAAATAGATGCTCCTGTAAGATTCAAATTAAAAAGATCTTCTTGTTTGAACCTTGGTGCATTGCGCGAGTCAACATCCTTGACATTAAACGTAGCATATTCATCTTCATCCTCTTCTTCTAGAATTTCTCTATTCAATTTCAGCGATAATGCAGCTTCTTCTCCCATTCTATGAACTGCAGTGGATACATCAAATACATCTCGAAGGACAACTGCTGCTGGTGAGTACATTCCATCGGTAAACTTGTTTGAGTATTTAGCGATTGGATGATCACGAGCACTTGATGGGACCTTGTAAGAAGACGTTTCTGCTGCATTTTGTTGAGTACGGTTTTGTTGTTTCTGCAGTTGGGCCAGTTTATTCATCCAGGGATCGTTCAAAAGGTCATCGATACTATACCTTTTCAGTGGATTCACTGTGAGCAACTTCTGTACACAATACTTGGCCTCATCTGAGATCTCATCCCACCAGGGGCTCAAAAACGTATATTCACCTCTGGCGACCTTTTCAGTAAGGGTTTCGATCCTCTCGTCGTAGAATGGAGGAAACCCGCATAATAAGGTATAAAGAACACACCCCATGGCCCACATATCCACTTCCTTGGAATATCTCTCGTCCTTCACAATTTCAGGTGCAGTGTAACCAACTGTACCGCAGGGGGTCTTGGTATTATGTTCCCAAATTTGCTTCGACAAACCAAAATCGGCAACTTTGACAATCCCAATACCACCTCCCCCAATACCAGCGATAAAGTCACCTTCGTCTTGTTTAGTTTGAGGATCGTCTGATTTACGCAATTTCGAAATTGGGTTCAACGAAGGCTGCACTTCAATAGGCATAAATAACAAGTTTTCAGGCTTGATATCCCTATGAACAATACCCACTTCTTCATGCAAATAACGGAGTGCTTCGGCAACTTGTGTGATAACATGTCTGGTCAAATCTTCAGAAAAGTATGTATACTTAACAATAGAACTGAAGATTTCTCCACCGACTGCCAATTCTTGTACGATATAATAATAAGGCTCTGAGTCAACAAACTCGATAAACCGTACGATGTTTGGATGGTCCAATTGTCGCATTATTGCAACTTCCTTCAACACGGCCTGTTTCTGAGCTTGATCCATTTGAAACTTACGCAAGATCTTGATAGCAACAAGTTGTAGCGTAGTCAAATTACGGGCCTTGTATACCACTGAGAAGGCCCCTTCACCCATCTTCTCCAAAACGGTGTAGTTCTCTAAATTTGGGTATTGGACAGTCTTCTCACGAAAAACACGTTCCTCTTTTACTATATGTGTCGCTGCTTCTTGATAATTGTGGTCATCATAAACCTGTTCAATTACAATTTCAGGAGCAGCAATAAGTTCATTTCCTTTGGCGTCATCTGAGTATGCATGCTTATTTCCTTGTGAGTTTTCAATGGAGTTGCTTTGAGGGTGGCCAGCTTGATGTTGACTATCATGGGTTGTGGTATTAATATCACGAGCATCATTTGCTTCCGTTGTTTCGCCTAGAGCATTTATATTTGCAATTGCGGTAGTATGGGCACCTGAGTTCGAATTCAGGAGTAAGATGTTGGCTCCTTCTTGGTAAATATCACCAGCGTTCTCGAACCCTGAACTCATGGGATTACTAATTGGCTTCTTGCGGATGTCGTTGGCTTGTTTGCCATGTCTAATGAATGCTTTCAAATTCTCCAACATCTCGTTAATGGTGTTTTTCAATTGAAGAGGTGGGTTCGCTATCAAACGTATCGAATCTTAGAGTAGGTCAAGTGAAATTGAACGTCAGGGATTTAGGAATGGTTCTTCCACAAATGACTGGCTTTTGTTGGTGCAAGGTGATGATCTTTAAGTTGAGCTTAGCCTTGTAAACCACGCTTCAATGCTATCTTTTGGCGAGTCTTTAACTTATTTCCACTTTCTGAGACAGTCTGGGGATGTAATTCGTTCACAGTCTCTGCTGTTTACAAAGACGAAAGGAATTCAGTGGTACTGGAAAATTGTTGTAATTTAGACGCGACAAAGTCGTGGTATTCAAGCGACATTGCGACTGTACACAAAGTGTGTGGTGCTGCACTATGACCAAAAGGCAATGAATGAAGGGGGTAGATGCTACGAGATCGGATGGGGATATCAGGACCATAACCAGCCTCTTGTATCGTCGTTTATGTAATGCCAATAAAATCAAGAGAAATGACCACCGGCCTGGGGTCTTGCACCCATTAAGTGGGCCCTCCTGTGTCTGTAATTGCCAGTCCCAGCAGCTTGGCTGGGCGTGCACGAGCTGAAAAATACGAAACGTATTGTGGACACAGCCGGTGTGGAGGGATATTGAGGACACACTAATTTTGCTATTCAGGAGGTTGTTATCAGAACAGAGACTGTACGAACCAAAATGACTATTGTATTCACAGATTGGGATGGGACTGTTACCCTCCAAGACTCCAATGATTATCTCACCGATAATATTGGGTTTGGACTTGAAGAACGTTTGGTTATCAATAAGGAAATCTTGGAAGGCACTCAGAGCTTTAGAGACGGGTTCCAATTGATGTTGGACTCTGTGACCACTCCATTCCCAGAGTGCATTGACCTTTTACTTAAGAACATCGATCTTGATACGGGGTTCAAGAAGTTCTACGAATGGTGTGAACTGCAGCTGATTCCGGTAGTTGTTGTTAGTTCTGGTATGAAGCCAATAATCCATGCTTTGCTCTTGAAATTGTTAGGTCCAGAGGCCGTTCTCAAGATTGAAATCATTAGCAATGACGTTAAGATTGACCCAGTCACTCAGAAATGGGACATTGTTTACAGAAACCCCGAGTCGCCATTTGGCCACGATAAGTCCAAGTCTATCAGACAATGGTTGGCTGAGCATAAGACTTCCCCAGAAGAAACTCTCTTCTATTGCGGGGATGGTGTTTCCGATTTGTCTGCTGCTAAGGAAACAAACTTGTTATTTGCAAAACATGGTAGAGATTTGATTACTTACTGTAAGCATGAGAAGATCCCATATACTGAGTTTGAGGATTTCGGTGATATTTTGGATAAGGTTCAGAGAATCGTTGGTGGAGAGTCAATTGAAGTCTTCTTAGAGAAATAGTTAAACCATTGTTTGGTTCAAGTTATTCGATCCAGAAGTATCCCTGGAGAAATAGATATAGACCACTTGGTGAACATGGTGTTTAATGCTTTGATAGAATATTGATAAACTATATTTCACTGTTGCTTTGTACGTAGGAAATTTACCAGTCCATTTTGTGTAAAATGAATGCGGAGGCGAAGGAACCTTTTCAAAAGATCTAGGTGAATTGAAAGGATCCTGCTCCAGTAGTTCAAACCTGCACTCTGGGCAAGCCCGACAGCACTCAAGCAACTAGCACCAATACTGTACATCAACGCAAACTCAGAGTGCACTGATGGAGTTGGTTGTTCGGTTATGGAGTATATGGGTTAGGGTGCTGTTTGATGTGTTCTGGTTAACTCCGTTTGTTTGAATGATGAAACACTCTATGAATAGACTTTGTTCCGCAGGAGCATTGTAGGAATGTGAAACACGTAAAATAGTGTACTATGAACATCAATAATGCAGACTCTTCTTATTGAGTGGCAATATCTCGTTCTAGAATAGTCAGTACTTTTAGTTCAAGCATATGATTCCTTGGAGGTCCTTATTTTGGGATATTTATAGTATTGTAACTATTGCCTACTCGCCTTTGAATAAAAATCGGTAGAGGATTTCTACTAATACATTTTGAGTAGCTTGACAAGCAAGAACCAGACTGCACTTATCGTTTGTTCGCATACTTGCTACTGTTAATAATCATTACCACTTCTCATCAATGAATACTCATCTACTGGCAATCACCGAGTGCAAGTAGTCACTAGTTCCTTTCTATGAACTTTGACTAACCACTTCGAACTTCTCACTACTAATGATCACGGATGGTGCCCACCATTGATTAACTTTTTTTCATGACTCTCAACCCAGGAGCTAGTTGTCCCATTGTGAGCTGCAACTGTTTGACCTATCAATGCTCGCTGACCGCCAGCTATCACCACCCACTGCTATCATTGCCAACAACCACTCACCACAAACCACAAACCACCACCACAAACCACAAACCACCACAAACCACAAACCACAAACCAACCACTCACCAACCACCAACCACCTACCAACCACTCACCAACCACTCACCACCCCCCTGCTGTCACTACGCAGTTGCAAAATCTCCTACAATCCTGAAACATTTGCAGCCATCGAAAACAGCTGATTTTGTGGGGTAATCGAATATTATATAAGCAACATCCCCCCGTCCCACCCATGGTCACATATTTCACCAAACATGAAGCAATGTAAAACATAAACCTCCAGACGACTTTCTTTTATTCCGGATTATCCATCGTGCCATCATGTCAAGTTTTAATTTAGACGAAGGAGATCTTAGGATGCTTGAACTTAGCGATGCTATAAATAAGTTCCTTCCAGACCACCCAATTGAGTGCTATGACTTCGTCACCTTGTTCATCTACAACTGTAAGAATTACTGTATACTGCCCAGTGGCTCTAATATGAGAAAATTACGAATATTCGCTAGAGAAAACACACCTTCATTCTACGATCACTATCAAATCGAGAGCCTACTCATTGGTTTCGAAGAAATCTTCAGAGAATACTTTGGTATAGTTAGAAGACCCCTTGCGGACGGACAGGAAAAAGAGCATGGTGACCCCAACTTCGATTCAGAATGCAATCAACAAGATTCAAACCTAGACATTGAAGATGGAACGGGAGAAGATGATTATGATTTCGATGAAGATTCGTCATTGTCTCAATCTGAAAGATTGTTAAACTTCTTTGATGCTGATATGCCTGGAAGTATATTCAGAAAGAGACTAGAGGCCATTTCACTTAGACATCTTCCTGAAGGTCTAGACCAAAGTGATGTTATATTGAGATTCATATCTTACCTTGAAGCATATTTACATTCTCATCACTCAATTGGCAAGCTCCATCGAGCTATCCTGCGAAAGGTGTGCAACTTGCGACAAACCAAACCTTACACGGCCCACTGTGAAGAGTTTTTGGCAATGTTGGGGCCATTCAAAAACGATGAAGAATTGCTGGCTTTATGGACTCATTTGTTTTGCCAACTGTTAACAGTTCCATATCAAGAGATCTTCCAAGAGTTCACTCATCAGGTATTTGACCTTACTCCGGCTCCTGACTTAAAATATGATAGTGGGTACCGAATAGCTTGTGCTTTGCCTAGTATGGAAATGATTGAAGATTGTCCAACAAGTGCTGATGAGGATAGAAGGTTGACGATTACAAATAAGGCCAAACATAACGTGAGGCTGGATTCTCGAAGGCGAAGTGTTATTAACATATTTCAAAGTAGTTCACCACTCAATTGAGTTACAACCAAACGTGGTGAACGTTCTTATGAATACTCGAGTCTGTGATCTATCTGCATCTAGTGATATACACTCCCGTACATATTTCCAGAAATTGAGCTCTCTGTGTCGAAGGTCAACTTCATAAGAACAACGTGTGTTTGAACATAAGATGTCATGCGCAACAAGCTCATAACTCATGACCTTGTTAACTTGGCTCAGTTGAAGCAGTTAAACATTTTGCTTTGGGAGTACTGGCAGGGTTTACCTTTCTCCTAGTGTGATTTCCCACTTAATAGCTGCAAAATATATGCAACATACATTGAGACGAAAAATTGGTCAATTCTCTGGATAGGTAAGTCAATATGTCACTCTTGAACAAACTACATGTGCTTCTGGAGTCGATCTATGTCACATTCAAACTCATGTTATCAGATTATCGGGTTGTTAGATAATCTTTTAGATCCCAAATAACTCGTACTACAACGAACTTTTGGGAGTTATTATCTGTCAAGAACTGAGACTTTCTAAGTACATGCTCCAAGGGATAGCCTTTGCAAATTGCCTCTCGTGAATTTGATTCTTTTCTTTGAGCTGACCAGTTCTTGTCAATGATACGATTTCGTGGGAATATTGCATGTCATCCGTCGTTCCGTTTCAAGGCTTTTTGATCTCGAGGCTCAAATCATAGGAATGCTGCTAGAACGAAGTAATAAATTACTCGAAGCTCCAGCATCTGAAAGTATTGTGCTTGTTATCGTTCCTGCCCCGCGTCGATGTATTACACTTGCATATGTTCATGGCACTAACCACTACGAAATGCCGTAAATGTAAGAAGGCATAACGTCTATGGCCTCACATCTGGAAAAACATTCTCACATACCATTCTATTAATACTTCAGTAGCATTCGTACACAAGTAATGCAAATACGTGTCAACAATCGGCTTAGAAAAGTTTGATGGTACCTTGTCCGTGTAGCCTCCGAGTATATGCTCTTTGAACTAATATGCGCATTATGCAAAAGCCATATTGAGTGATTAGAAAAGTCTTGGGTATTCCCTTCATTGTGGAGTCTGTGGAAAGATCACTTTCAAATCTGGCTGAAACTTCATTAACCATCGTAGCATCATATCATATTCTCGTTCGTCGTCTTCTTTCTTTCCTTCGTCATCTTCCCCTTGTTCGTTTTCCCTTGTTCGTCTTCCCCTTGTTCGTCTTCCCCTTGTTCGTCTTCCTCTTGTTCGTCTTCCTCTTCTTTTTACAAGCTTCCTCACCCACCCTCCACTTACCTCTGGTCTACCGAATTGACAGCATTCACTAAAAGATCACGCCAACGGTTACGATGAAAACTTGGCTCCTTTGTGTTGATTATGCCACCCTTCTTATGCCATCCTTATACTGCCCCTTTAGCCTCCGGCCTCCAGCATCTTAGTAAAGTTGCAGCCAATGCAGTCTCTTGGCAGATGTTTTCAAATTTGCGCACCAACTTCCACCCTAGATATTCCATTGACCCTGCTTTCCCCATCACTTTTAAGGCAGGGAATCTCCAGGAATAGAAAACACTGGAAGTTCTGCTCAAGAGTTGCAAATAGTACCCATGCTTGATTTGGACAAGACTCGTGATATTGCCATTCAAATGGTCGACATGGAAGGAGTCGAGAGCAAAACAAGAGCTGGAAGAAGCACCAATGGAAGTATGGCTGGTGGTTCACCTGACATTGGTGACACAGGCGTTGATTCAGGCTCCATAAGACGTCACAAGTCATTGAGAGAAGTCAGGGAAGGTTCCATTGTGGGTAACTTGGTACCAGCGGGCTCCTTTGGTTCATTAAAGCCTGGTTCTATTCATTCTTCAACATCAAGGAACTTGGGAGAGTCAAGCACGTCCAATACCTCACATGCCTCACACCCTTCACACACCTCAGGAAACTACATTAAAACTAAGTGGCAACAATTGAGTGTTATGCTACGCAAATATGGTTCTTTCATCGGTCCTGGTTTGCTCATTAGTGTTGCCTATATGGATCCAGGGAATTATGCCACTGGTATCACTGCCGGTGCTGCCAATGAGTACTCCCTTCTTTTCTTCGTATTGTTGTCCACAGTCATTGCTATTTTCTTGCAGGTCTTGTGTATCAGATTGGGAACCGTTACTGGATATGATTTGGCCCGTTGCTGCAGAGAAAACTTACCTAGATGGATGAACTTAGGGCTTTGGTTCTTGGCTGAATGTGCCATTGTTGCTACCGATATCTCTGAAGTTATCGGTACTGCAATTGCCTTGAATATTTTGATAAAGATCCCATTGCCTGCGGGTGTGGCTATAACGATTGCAGACGTCTTATTTGTTCTTATGGCTTACAAGAATGATACTTCAAGCACCAAATTCGTACGCTTGTTTGAGTATGCAGTGGCTGCAATGGTTCTTACGGTGGTTGTTTGTTTTGCGATTGAATTATCAAGAGTAAATGCAGACGCGAGAGACGTCCTTAGAGGGTATGTTCCTTCTAAGCAAATGTTTGATGGAAATGGTTTAACTATTGCAACTTCTATCATTGGTTCCACTGTGATGATTCACAGTTTGTTTTTAGGATCTGGAATCGTTCAACCACGTTTAAGAGAGTTTGATATGAAGAATGGTAAAATCAATTTGGAAGAAATATACGACGATTTTGGAAGTGGGGAGAAAGAAGATATTGACTTCAACAATGAAAAGGAAGTTCAAAGATTGCATCAAGCAAAAGAAGCTCAATTCTTCTACACTAGCTACAAGCCTTCGCTAGCAGCCGTGAAATACTCGCTCAATTATTCGATAGTGGAGCTCACTTTTACACTTATTACCATTGCACTCTTCGTCAACTCTGCGATTCTAGTTGTGGCAGGTTCAACTTTGTATGGGACTACAGAGGCTATTGATGCTGATTTATACACCATCCACGACTTGCTTTCACGTAATTTGGCACCAGCAGTAGGAACCATTTTCATGGTTGCATTATTGTTCAGTGGTCAAAGTGCCGGTATTGTGTGTACTATTGCAGGCCAGATAGTGAGTGAAGGGCATATTAATTGGACATTAAAACCATGGATGCGTAGACTCGTTACCAGAAGTATTTCCATCGTGCCTTGTTTGGTAGTTTCTGCCAGTATAGGACGTAGTGGATTGGGTATTGCGTTGAATATCACGCAAGTTATCATTTCGATATTGTTGCCACCATTGACCGCACCATTGATTTACTTCACTTGCAACAAGAGCATCATGAGAATTGAATTGGAAGAAAAGGACATAGATGGAGAAACACAGTACAAGTACATGCATAATGGTTGGATCGTTACTATTTTTGCTGTGGTGATTTGGATATTTGTGTCTGCATTGAATGTTTATGCAATTTATCAGATGGCTATGAATGGAGTCAGTGGATAGAGGGTTTGGTGCCATGACTTTAGTTTTTTGTCTCATATTTACGAGATCCAGATCCTATTAATTGATGTAGATTAGGGTGGCTGTGCAATTGGTGAGACGGCTTGAGCGTGTTGATTCAGTAGATGATAGTTATTTAGATGATAGTGACGCTTGAACCAGGAGGGTGAAGATCCCTGAACTGAAGTGGATCTAGGTGTGTATAAATGTATGCCTGTAGTCATTGGAATAAAAGGATTCTTGCTGATGATGTAGCACACTTCAGGGAAACGAGCTCACTTCATTTAGCAAGCCTTCCATGTAGCTGCTTTATCACACTGCCTATATTTCCTGGATCGATGTGTCTTGAATCCCAAACCCATTTTGCACCCATTTGCATCTATCCACATAGGTACAACCTCCCAAAATATCAAAAACAGCGCTGCTATCACCAAACACAACCAACAATATCTACATTAATGAGCCCAGAATGAACATGCATACCCTTGGCTACAAGTCCCTGCCATCAGCAACAACTGCTGCCTCTTATGCTACTACCACCTCTTATCCATTGCAGTCTACCATAAAGCACTTTTCGTGTAAAACTATATTATACACACTACCGTGCACGCAGGCTTGCTATCTATTGACCACCACCAACGGCCACCAACCACATGCAAACCCCCAACAACCCCCACCAATGACCACCTAAAAGTGCTCTCTATAGTCAAACTACCCCTTCCAACCAACGAACCCGCAAACCAACCCAGCGCCACCTGTCTCGCCTCCTTCCAGCTGCCCTCCCCTTCATTACTCTCTCTCTTCTAATTGGATTATCTCATATCTTCATTCTTCGCCTGCAGGTGGCTCCCCTATGAGCGACTCACGCTCTCGCAGGCCAAGTCAGGCCTAATCGAAGTGGCTCCCTATTTTCTCGCCATTTTTGCCCTTGCTGTAGGGGGGTACTAGGCACAATCCCAAAAGTCCCATGAAATTGAAATTCGAATTGGAATTGAAACAGAAGCGAAATACAAATTCAAATACAAATACAAATTCAAAGTCTAATCCTTACCAACCGTGTTTCGTTCTTGTCTAGTTTGTTCATTGATAACAATCAGTAAAGAATTGCTGGGAAACAAGAAAGGATCGAGTAGTCCGTGAATTGTAACCATAGGCTTATTGACTTATGAAATGCACTCTTCAGATATATTAAAAAAACTCCATATAACAAGACTGTCGAATAACAGCAATCCATCTACACATTCGTCAACTACGACATCCACTTCAAACGACTCCATGGATTACTATAAGGAACGGGAGCTGACCCAAGGTGCTCCTCCTGATGTATATCCCCATAATTATCCAAGTCAAGGCTCTATCCAACAACAACAGCAACTTCCTCAGCTGATTGATCAACATCAAAATCAAAATCAACAGCAGCAGCAGCAGCAACTTGACCAGCAACAGCTTGATCAACAACAATCAAATCAGCAGGCCCTAACCAATGAAGCAATTGCACGTTCCTTGTTACCTCAACGTTCAACCGTTTCCAAAGGTAAATATTCCTTGACTGACTTCCATATCATGCGTACGCTTGGAACAGGATCCTTTGGTAGAGTCCACTTGGTAAGATCCGTCCATAATGGTAGATACTACGCAATCAAAGTCTTGAAGAAACAACAGGTGGTTAAAATGAAACAAGTGGAACACACAAATGATGAACGCAGAATGCTTAAGTTGGTGGAACACCCATACTTAATTAGAATGTGGGGTACGTTTCAGGATCTGAAGAACTTGTTCATGGTTATGGATTACATTGAAGGGGGGGAATTGTTCTCTTTGTTAAGGAAATCCCAACGTTTCCCAAACCCAGTTGCAAAGTTCTATGCTGCGGAAGTCACATTGGCCTTGGAGTACTTGCATAGCCATGATATCATTTACCGTGATTTAAAGCCAGAAAACATCTTGCTCGACAGAAACGGTCACATCAAAATCACTGATTTTGGTTTTGCAAAGGAAGTAAGCACCGTCACTTGGACATTATGTGGTACTCCCGACTATATTGCTCCTGAGGTTATTACAACCAAACCTTACAACAAATCCGTCGATTGGTGGTCACTAGGCGTCCTTATCTTTGAAATGTTGGCTGGTTATACTCCATTCTATGATTCGACTCCAATGAAAACCTACGAAAAGATTTTACTGGGTAAAATTCATTTCCCCAGCTTCATGAGTCCTGAAGTGATCGATTTACTACAAAAGTTAATCACCGCGGATTTAACTCGTAGATTGGGTAACTTGATCAATGGGCCTGCTGATATTAGAAACCATCCTTGGTTCCAAGAGGTTGTATGGGAGAAATTATTGGCTAAGGATATCGAAACCCCGTACGAACCTCCTATCACTGCTGGTGTAGGTGATTCATCTCTCTTTGACCATTATCCGGAGGAGCAACTTGATTATGGCTCTTCTGGTGAGGACCCTTATTCACTGTTTTTCACAGACTTCTGATTCTATAATATACATTACTATTTACATGTCTGTATTTCTTATTGTATTTGATGATACTTTTTAGAACCATTTTGCGGGACTTCTGTTCTATTAGTATATGATATCAGAAGTATTTGTACTGTTTTCAATTGTTCATTGTTGTAATTATAGATGACGGAAAGCATGGTGTTGGTAATCTGTAATGGGAAGCGTCACTTTACTGTGAGAGTCTCTTCTTTAGGTGTGAAAGTGCCCATTTAGAATAAAGTTCCATGCATTGTATATTGCGAAAGGAACCTGACGACTTGTTTTAAACTGCCCTGGGTGCCTCCTACTCTCCACATTTTATTGTTTTGCTATTCTTACTGTTTGTAGTTCGAGCAATATACTCTTTCTCAGCACATTCTCAGTATTGGTAATTTGATTTTACCCTTCGTTAGCCCTCGTACTCTCCACCTCGTACTCTCCACCTTGTGATCTTTACCTCGTGCTCTCTGAACTTGAACTCTCTCACATACCTTCCTAAATTCCCTCTGCACTCCCTTCTTAATCCCCTTACTTCCAATATCACGTCCTAAACGTCCTCTTGCAATTCAAACAAACGTAAAATAACAACATCGAGGTGTCCTTCCTCTTCTGTTGCGATTGAAAAAAAACGCACTCCGTACATTGACAATACGGGCATTCCTTGTCGGAGCGAGGTAACGTAGGATCGTTCCCTATGTCTTGTACAACACCAGCAGTCTCTCCAATATTAGTTATCAATTCATGACGATACACCTTGGGGTTCTCAGCCAACTCAGTATACCCGCAGTTCCTGCACGAATAAAGTAGACGTTGTTCGCTCTTATCCTCCTTTGGATAAAGCATGTTATTGCACTCGGCACAGAACCTGAAAGAAGCCATCTTGCTTGATGTCTTGCTCTATACTGCTACCCAAACAACTCTCTTTCAATCGAAGTCTGAAAATTCATTTCAACGCAAAATATACGGTCGTGCCAAGATCACTTTTCGTCTCACTCTCGAGACCATTTTTTCTAGTAGCAAAATTTTTCAATTGGGGACGTTGAAGAAGTAGTCCTTAAGTCGATAGAATACACGATGTCTTTATTCAGACCTACCTTAAGATTGGTTTCCAAGAGAGCCGCCTCGTTGAGCGGTTTCAACGGTGTGCGTTGCACTGCTGTTCGTTTCAACAACACTGCTGCTGCTGTGGACCCTAAGATCAGTGCCATAGTTGATCAAATCGCTGTTTTGAACTTGTTGGAAACCTCAGCTTTGGTTTCCGAGTTAAAGACCAGATTGAACATTTCAGATATCTCATTCGGTGCTTCTGCTGCACCTGCTGCAGTTGCTGCCCCCGTCGAAGAGGAAGTCGTGGTGGCTGTTGAAGAAAAGACTATCTTCTCAATCAAGTTAGAGTCATTCGACCCTAAGTCCAAGCCTAAGATCATCAAAGAAGTCAAGGCCATGTTAGGATTATCTCTTGTTGAATCAAAGAAGTTCGTTGAATCTGCTCCAAAGACATTGAAGGAAAACGTAGCCAAGGAAGATGCCGATAAGATCAAGGCTACTTTAGAGGGTTTGGGTGCTAAGGTCACTTTGGAATGATCTGGCTCTAGGCATATTCTCCTGTACATATAATATTTAAATTAAAAGACTTCATTAAGAGACGACTGTCCTTCGTATATTTGTATTTGTGTAGAGGATTGGTTAGGGTTAATGGAGCTAGAAATGCAGAGATGACATCTAGCAATCATTATGAATGTTTAGATAATGTATTTTGCATCCAATCAGAAACTCAAAAGGATGGCAATTGCTCATATCTGACCCTCGTCTTCATATGGCCGCAAAATGATACCAAATTGCATCATGTAATGTATAGTCTGTGCGAGGGAGAGATCTTAGCTCCTGCGGAACCTCACATGGCCAAAAGCTTTAACCTCTTTGCAAATTCAGACCAAATGCTTTTATGTAGTTTCCATTTTGATTCCCAGCAGATGCAGCTACGTAGTTATTCGAATTTTCAACACTGTGTAATGCGGTAGCACTACCTATCCTGTGCGGTTGCTGAGAAAACAGTTGCAGATGGTGATGTTGTGGCTTGTATTGTTGAAATTGCAGCTGAGCAAGCAGTTGCAGGTGAAGATGCAGTTGTTTGAACGAGTGAAGATGGTGGTGCGCTTGCTGCAGTTGGGGTAGCTGACTCTGCGGTTTCTGCGAGTGTTGAAATTGCGAGTAGTTTGCTTGGTAAAGTTGTTTAGGCAGGCTTAGATGCAGAAACAGTTGATTCCGGCCGTGTTGGGACATAGGTTGTTGCGATGACTGGTACAGCGGTTCAAACAGCTGCTGAAGTTTAGGTTGAAATTGCTGTTGTAATTGAAATGGTTGATGTTGTTGCTGCTGCTGCTGTGGTTGTACTTGTAGGTGCAGATATTGCAGAGCAAACATCATTGATTTAGGTCTTCCACCAAACTCGCTGCCCATGTCAAAATCAGATCTAGTAGGCAAGTGGTGCATAAAGTCACCAGATTGGCCTATGAGGTTCGATGCATCCTTTGTGGGCATAACAAACGCAGGAACTGATGATCTCCTTGAAGAGATTGGGTCCACCTGTCTGTTTGCCAAAAGCAGAGGAACAAATGGAGTATTGTCACTACCGGAAGTGAACGAGCTAATCGGGGTAAAACTGGATTGAGGAGTGTAATTCATTCTAGGAGAGTATTGAGGTTGCAGCTGTAAAGGAGCTGGAGGTTGTGATATCGGGAGCATAGTTTCCGTGTCACTTTCATCGTCAAATTCTGACTCGGAGTCATGACGGTTCACTGTTTCTTTCTTCTGTTTACCATTCACTCTAGCATGGTGTGAAGGGGGAGTAAGCACTTGCACGTTGGTCGCATAATTAGAATCATGGCTAATCTTAGGGGGAATATTTTTTTGAGGTTGTTCGTGATGACTTTGACGATTTTTATGAATTGTTGTTGATACTCTTGATAAACGATCTTTCAAAGCAGCATTGTTTGGTTTGCTATTAAGGGTGGAATCATTAGTTTCAATTAGTGTACGTATTGTCCCTATAAGGCAATCGGTCTTATAGTGCAAATGAGGAGGGAAATTGCTATGTGGATATTGGGAAGCTACTCCTATGATGAAGGTTCGACAAGAAGTTAATAACTCATGTAAAGTTGACCTTTGGAATTGGGTGAACCTGGGTGATTGATCCATTGTTTCGGATAGACTGGAAAGTTTATCTAGCAACCCATTGTGCGACATATAAGGAGGCAATACGTTTGTAGGTTGTGGTGGTCGCATTGTCATATAGTGCTGGTGATGAGAGTCATTTTCGTAGGTTCTATTTTCCAGTTGATTCTGAATTTCTGGATTTTCTTGAAACTGATTGAGTGGTGAGTCTTCAAGGAGTCGATTATGAACTCTACTTGGGTGTGGAAAACTGTCAGACGTGTCTTTGAAGTTCGATTCTTTGTTGCCGAACCCGTAATTTGAAGCTGAGATGTCTTTAGTGGTTGATATTTGTCCCTGAAGGCTATCGTTTGGATTGGTGAAAATGGCTTGTGTCTCCTTCTCGAAAGTTGGATCAAGCCCCGAGAAATTGGGAGCATCTCTGATGAACATAGATTTTCTTTTTCTATTCATATTATAGTTAGGAGTGAAGAGCAAGATTGTGTGAGCAAAGAGTTTGTAGGTTGAAGAAATGCTCCTGTCGATCGTGGTTCGTGGGTAGGTCGTGGGTAGTGACGAGCAAAATTATACACAAACAATAACATGCAGAGGAAGGGTAGAGTACAAAGAGCTTGATGATGGGAGATAAAGTCAAATTCTGAAAAGCAATGGTGAATACGACAAAGAACGGCAAATGGTAAAAGGTGTGGAATCAACAGTGAAAAGAACTAAGTGCTGGCATAAAAGATTGTTCAAAAAGTATTTGCAGCCATACGGTGGATAGATGCAAACAAGCGTACAAAAAAGAGCTGGGCACAACCCAACAAAGGCTCGAAGAAAGAGAAATAAGAAGAATGAAGTTGAAGCGTCCGAGAACAAAGGGCTTAATACAAAGAAGCACAGTTAGTTGGAAGAGGCAACCTGGAGTACTACTCCTGAAGATATTTGTAAAGGATTCGTAGAATTAGCAAAGAACTAGAGAGAGATTAATAAGACTTAGTAAGAATAGAGAGATGAACAAGAAGTAAAGTGTTTAGTGATGCGGAAACAAGCTGACGTTGATAAGCAAGAACCAACGGGGTTTCCGAGGAGTTGACACTTGAAAATATGGGGTAGCTTCATGAGTATATCCAATCTTGAGATCAAGCATGGCTTGTGTTGTGTATTCATATTGTAAACACTGTAATTACAGAATCACGTCAAACGAACCAGTTAGTGATTTTGGGGGTGAAGTGAAAGCAAATTAAAGACAAATGAACTTAGATGAAGCTCAAGCGAGATCAGCGAAAGGCACAAATTAGCCACTTGGTGTTGAAAATACAACTAAAGACAATCACCATACAATTCCAGAGTCGCCAGAGCCCTTCAGGAACCTACATAAACAACATCTTTAAACTAAATTCTTTGAATACCAAAACATGCTGAAATAATGACCACACCCCACCTAGAAGGTAATCAGCACCCATGATTTATAGATTATCACCCATGTTGCAAACCATTCTTTGGCTTTTCTTCACCCTCCTTCACGGGTACTCGATACTCCACCAGCTGAGCGGACGAGGCATCAGCAACAACAAAAAACAACATGACCTGGCCCAATCCGTGGTCAAATAGACTTTGTAAACACCCAAAAACCATATTACTCCAACCTGGCTCCATTATCCCTTTTGACTGGCCAAGCATCCGTAGTACTGCTCCCTTGAGGAGAATAACCTCTCTGTCTTCTGTCTCGCCTATTAATATTCACCCACATGCATATCTCAATTGAGTTATTTTTTGCTGCACGAAGAAGTATATTTTATATGCTTGTGCATTTTAGCACTTTTGCAGACTCCATATGCGTCACAATAATATGAAAGTGATACGATTTTCCCACTCCAAAGCTCATAGCTTTGAGATGGTAGATGGGCAGACTTTTTTTTTTTTCTTCAAAGCCTGTTAAAATTAGGGTAATGGCTGGTATATTATACTGATTAGAAGATAATTGCGGTTATGGGGTGAGTATGCACCATGTCAAGGGTCCTATCAAAAAACCATCGCGAACCATTGCCACACCCTTTCCTCTGATAATGATTATTTAGCATGCAACTTGTCACTGCAGTCTTTTGTGTGATGTAGATACCCGTCATGATTGTAGGCAGTGAAATATTATTTGAGGAGGGTCAGTTCAAACTTTCAAGTATTTGTTAAAACATCATGTTGGATATAGGGATCTGGGAGATACCACAACAAAATCATTCTGAAGAGTAGTACCTACTTCTTGCAGAGTTATGGAAATCGTAAGAGCACTGAAAACTCAGTCCGTACGGCTTTCTTCCCAGTGCTAATTAAGATGAAACAGAACTAAAAGATGATGTACAGCCAACAACAAACCAGAAAAATATGCACATCTGGAAAGAGCAGGAAATTACTATTTTCCAGCCGTGGCATACATCATAGACAGAAGCACGCAGCCCAGGCGGTTCTAAAGTTGAGGGTCGAGGACTCAGATAGGAGTAAAATGACGAAGCAGTGTAAATGGGTATTGAAAAGGGAAACAACTGGCATGAATCAGGGAGCCCACAATAGCTCTCCACAACTCCCTCCCCCCTCCCCAGTTTGTACTGGTTACCCTTTACCCTTTAAAGACCCTTTCTCATTTAAAGTTTTTCAGGGTCTGGATTTATCTGCAGCATGGTGCCTCTTGGCCTTTTACCCCCTCACACCAAAGACCAAAAATTTAAAAAATATATAACCCCCCTTCAAGAACAGTGAATATAAAAGTGCTAGAATATATACCAGTTATCAGCCGGCGAAGTAAAGATTGGAAGAAGAAGAGAAAGATCGCATTGCTTGAAGGTCTTTTCAAGGTGTAATAATAAAATAACGGACTGGATCAAATTGAAACTCGCCCTCCACCTCGCCTTTCGAGCAGATCTACGCAGTGATTGATTAATGACTTCTCAGCCAACACATACGTCCTTGTCGGACCTCAACTTGGAGCAGGCAAGGTTCAGCACGAAGGACGAGATAAAACCTTGGCTCCAGGACTGCTTGTTCAGGTGCAAGGGTATACATGTTGTCATCGAACGGTCTGACGCAAATAAGATCATTTTTAGATGTAAGAACAACTCAAAGAAAGAGGTGATCGAATCAAAGTCTGCAAAGTCCCAGGTTCGACGCCAAACAACGTGTCCCTTCAAAATTAGGGCAAACAACTCGTTCAAGAATAAGGTGTGGTCGTTGGTGGTAATGAACGCTAACCATGATCATGAAATTGACTTTCCCATCTCGGGCGCTCCGCCACCTGTTCATCCAAGCAATAGCCAACAATCAAAATCAAATGGTACTAATACTGGTAATGGAGTACTCTCCAGTAGTCTTCTTTCGAACTCTGCTCCACATACAGTTTTCAACAATATGCAATATGGAATGAACCAAGATGAACTCAAGAGAGATCCCTCGGGTTATGGCGTACTTGAATACCCAATAGCTCATCCAAATCCTCCTCAGCAATTCCTTTCTGATCATCAACATTATCAACAACAATTTCAGCCTCATTTTCAACAGCTTATGTCTCCATATGTTCAGCACCCAATCAACCAGACACATCCCCCAGAACTAGCACATCAACATTTTGTTCAACCTCCAGTTCAAGTTGGACTTGGTCTACCGCTACAAACGCAAAGCAAACATCAACCTCAACTCCAGTCGGTAGCACCAGAGTCTCGGAACGGAAAACGCTTCAAGTCTTCTAGTCAACTGGATGTATTTAGCCACTTCATGGGCGGATCTGCCCATTCTATATCTCCAGTGACACTTTCAGAAAATCTGACCCCAAGAAGACGTGAGATGCTGGATGTAACGTCTTTGTCCTCCGATACTCTCTACAAACCAAAGCAAAGAAAAGGAGGTGCCCCACACGGAACTATGATAAGTGGGAATAGTCGAAAGCAATCAGCTTCTTTATCCTCTTGTTCGAAAGATAGTAGTTGCTCAAACTCAGTCTCCAAGGCCCATGCTCTCAATCTTAAATCTCAGGGTGATATTGCTAATTACTTAAGAAAAGACGTCAACCTACTTATCGCAAACAGCATCTTACAGAATGACAATTTGTCGAAGAAGGGTAAACTGGAATGGTTGGATTCGTTTACGTCTCAGTTTATCGTCGATCATACCGATTCATTCAGTCCTCAATTTTTAGCTGCAATCCAACTGACAAAAGGCTCAATGGAACCTGGCTTGGTAGGCTCAGGCATTTCAGGATCCGCCTCTTCTTCCTATTCTCAGGCAAGGAATGATAGCAGCTCGTCTGCCCCACTGAAAACATCTTTAGGTCCACCCACTTCTAAGGTTAAGATTGAAAATGATTTGATACCGGGAAAAACTGCAATGGATGGAGATTTGGGAGACCAAAAGCTCTACTATGTAAGCGACTCTGGTACTGATTATACCACTACTGGGGCTTCTGATATTGGGGCTTCGAGTAGTGGTGCTCATTTTCCAGGGGGGCCACTTGACTTGAAAAAGGACGGCTCTAACCACTGGTTGACACCAAATGTTTTGGGAAATACTCAGAATGCTAACTTGATTCCCTTGTCGCCACTTTTGAATGACTCTGACGCCGAGTATGGTAATAGATTGAATCTACAACAGCTGCAAAATCCAATACATCCCTCGAATGGAAACCTGTTGATGGGAATGAGTATGTTGTATAGCATGGGCCAAGCACAAAACCAGCTGCAACTACTCCTGCAGCAGCAGAACTCGCAACAACAGAACAACCAACAACAGAATATCATGTCCAACCAATTGCCCCCGTTTGACGCTATCAACCAGCTTCCTCCCTCTCCTGGGACGACTTCAACCTCGTTGTTTGGTTATGGGACTATGCACCCGCTTCATCAATCTAGGTTCAACAGCTCTGCGGAGGCCCACTTAAATAGTCTCAACAGTGGACTCCCTAATCCCGCAAACCCTCTTTCACTGCACAGAACCATGAATCCATCGTCGATTCTAAAACGGTCGGATGCAACAAACTGAAAAACTACAGAAAATACTAAACGTCTCTCGTTCTATCGCTTTCACTGACAGTTCGATAACACGGAATTAACATGAAACGATCCAATCTACTTGTGATTAATCGCTTCTAGAAGACAAATATTCCTTTAATGTGTTCACTTATGCCAATATCCTTATGACTCCCTAATACTTTCACTTCTTCATATGCATTCTTATCTTGTTCTCTTAATCATAGTGGGATCCTTTATTTATTGATGTCTATATACATATAGATATGTACAAACGAATGCATTTATGCCACTAATATGACGTGCTATATCAGCTAACTCAATGGTTGTAGGTTAGTCGTTGAAAGCATGATGGAATGGTTGGTCGCTGATCTTGAGGGCAGAGAGTGAACAGAGGATGGTGCCCCCTCAAATTCCCAACGTGGTGCAACTACCTTGGTATACTCACCGATACTTATAGTGAGCAACGCATTGTAAACACAACAGGCTTATGTTACTTCTTCTGTTGGTGTTCTGTCCCATGCTTACATCAGAAGCCTCGTGCCCACTTCAGTATCAACGGAGTATATGTCTTCGTAACTGTATACATAGACCTAAAGCAATAAGATTCGTTGGGACCATTTTCAGGATCCCTTCAAATAATTTTCAATGTGCAATTAAGCACCCACTAACTCGTTGCCATCACCGCAACCTCCTTCCCCAGCCAGCATCTACCTTCTCATGAACACCAAATGCTTCACAGCATCAGTCAACGCACGGCGGACGCGCTATTTTGTGTGAAAATCGAAGCAGAAGGAAAACGAAAAACGGATTCAAAGGCAAAATTACTCCAACCAAGTCATCAAGTACACTCGATCAATAGCTATGAAAGACCCTTTCTTTCCTGTCAATGGGACAACTCCTGATTTGAACGGTTCCAAGCTAATCATACCAAGCGTTTCAATTGGAAACATCTCGCAGCTAGCCATAGATTTGTTCATTCATACATTCGACTTCATACAAATTGGAAGCTTGGATGATAGATACTTGTATCCTTTCACGTCGCCTCTTGATTACTCATCTTCTGGCGAAGGCTCATATGGTAAACGAGGGATTTCTAATCCAATTGAGGTATATTATAGTGTCAAGTTAAACATAACAATAATTCAACAAAGGTCACCAATCATCCCAAGCTTTACAAAGACTTACATTGAGGAAATAGTGCTGCCCTTCATAGCCAAGTTTGCCTTTGCGACGGTCTATGTGTTGGACTCCTTTGACGCAGGAATGGTCGAGAACAAGAGTGCTGGCCATGTTGATGTGTTTACAGCGGAGGATTTCTTGAATAAATCCTTACTGAAATTGACCTTTTGCGATGAGCTGGCCGCTGAAGGCTTTACATACTCCACTTATAGTCGCGAGCTCCTTAAGTCTGTAACTAATGGGGCAATACCGGCATTAAATGAATTTGATCTAAATGTTTTGGTGACTTATGTTTATGAAGGTGACAACTTTGATGATGCTAAATTGTTTGCAAATAAATTGATTGGAATATTCCATTTAGAAGAAACCCCGCGCTGGATAACTCCTGTGAGCTGGTTGGGTGTCTATGGTGATAAGCCCGTTCCTGATTCGACAGAGGAGGGCTTATTTGGTTAATTATTGAGGAATATTTGATCCGAAAGAGGTACTTTAGCTAGTATGTGCTGCGATATGTAGATCAGAAAGATTATGGGGTGTATGTTGAAATGAATAATTTGATAGCGATAAGAACATATAATGACTTGATTTAGAGGGCTGTACGCCTTCACGTAGGGGATGATACACTAATCACAGCAATATAAGACATAGACTCACCAAAAATACAAAAATACAATGCTCTTGAGCCCCGTGAGGCTCTCCAACAAAGATACCTAGTAATTATTGTTTTTCTTGCACTTTGGTAGCTATTACTTTTATCATTTACCTGCTCGACACATTATACACTAGATATAATGCTGAAGTATGTGTGTTGAAGTGTACGCTCATCTAAGTTGATTTACTCTAAGAAATAGCCTGGCTAGCTCAATCGGCTAGAGCGTTTGACTTTTAAGTCACTCAAATCGCACTTTAGAGGTATCAAAAGGTTGCGGGTTCGACTCCCGCGTCGGGCTTCTTTTTTTTTGTACTTGCAAAGGGTCCAATCTTTTTCAGCAGCAACTTGCTCTATATAAGGATCCAAATGACTTTCTTTATAAAGATCTATATTTGGATATACCCCGAGTCGTGAGAATAACCTAACGATTAGGAATGTTGAAACAACTATCTGTTTGAGAAATACTAATGGAGGTTGCTCTTTAGACATGGTGTAAGGCAAAACTCCAAGAAGAATGAGGATTTGTTATTGTTGAATTCTTTCGCAACTGATGTTATGGATGGATGGTACATAAGATATGGTGTTTTACAGCTCAGACGCATTTCACAATGTAGAGTTGCAATGGCAAGAAACTTAATTTCTAAAGGCGAGTTCCGGCGCTGAGTCCAAAGCCATTGAAGAGAAGTGGAGTGGTTCAAAGTCATTTGGATGGTCGAACTATACATTGAAAGCTCTACCAAAATGCCTATACCCAGGAAACACAAGGTTTCCACGTGTTGGTTCATATTGACAATTGTGGCTTAGTCAATTCAGGCATTTCATCAATAGCCAATTCACATGACTTGGTACCTACATAAGTGGACGCAATTGTGCATTGCTACAAGGTGCAAGAGACAATGCGAGTGTAAGGGGTAGTTGAATTAAAGATTTTCTTGCATAGGGAAGACGTCTGAGCTTTATAAAATATTATTGAAGTCCCAGTTCAGCATTGACCAATACACTTCTCAGTTGTTTCATAAAATCTACTCCCTTGCCTCAAAACATTAATGCGATGCTGAAGTTGTTGAAACTCCCCGACAGTTAGATCACGAGGGCATGTAACCAGTGCTCAGCTATGATCGTCTAACTGAACTAGAACCTAACGGTAACTGCTAGAACCAATGGCATATAAACCGTGATCGAGTATGATCATCTAACTAAGCTCGAACCCAACGGCAACTAAAGTATTAAACAGGAAGCTGTCTGGTCAACATTTTATACTGGACAACCTGTGAGGTTGCTCCTTTAATGAGAATGAGAGTTGAATGCTAGCCATAGAGCTAAAGCCAAGACTCAGGAAAGCATACTAGAAGAAAGACTATAAATACTGGAGTAAGATCCCATTACTTTACATCTTCTTTCCTTTCCCTAAGTCGATCATATATTTCCATTAGTATAAAAA
>JAJMSH010000033.1:0-138140 GCA_030558315.1 Kodamaea suecica
CCTTTTGCAACAAACACCACATACTCCCTGACGCTATAATTTCGATCGTCTTCAATTCCTCCACTCTCTCCCAGCTCCCACTCAATTCCAGCTCGTCCACTGAAGCTCGCTTTATCCCACAACGTGAGCCTACTAGGTTATTACCATGTTATTTAGCCTAGGAAGCTGTAACTAACGCCAAATTGCAAGTACAACCTGGAAGTCACCACCATGCTCGGTATCGTCCTTACAGTACCAATAGGCCTCAATCTATCGGCGAGGGGAAGTGTCACCTTGTACTGGGGTATACAGTTGGCAGACAACAGGATTGCACAAAAAGGCAGATATGTATGACGGTATCCATGTATTTCGCAGCTTAAATTTCTGGCTGTGCTGCAACATCTCAAAGTTTAATTTTTCAAAATGAAGAGAACTCCCTAGCACTTCACTGATTCAGAGTTCGATCCTAAAGGACATGTTAGGGTTGCAGTGTTGGTTAAAAGCCAATTTTTTAGCCACCACAAAGGCAGGCTTTCCAGTTGTGCAATGGGCTTTAAAGCCTCTACTTCATGTTTGAGAGCCAGAAGTTCATGCTGAACAGCTTGAAGTACGTACATGCTGAGAAACTAGAAATATAAGCCTCAAAGTCGGGAAAGTCAACAACGGCTAATCCAGGGACTCTAAAGGCATCGCTATATGAACGGAATGGAATTGTTGAGGAACTATGAAATAAGTCTTTCTAATACTTACTCTTGAACTCACACATAATTCCTTAACTGGTTAACTGTAAAGGTCCTTAACGTTTGAAAATAAAGACTATTCTGTGTGGAAGTGATGCTTGAAGCTTTTATAGCTTGGAAGCGACCGGTGGAGTGCGGATGGAATGGAATGACAGAAGTGAAGTACCGCGAGCACTCAAGGCTAAACTTGAAAGCATGAGAAGGAATACCTGAGTTATAAGACTCAAATCAGACTTAAATTAGCATTGGGATATCAAGAGTTGTTATTCATTCCATGAACAACAGCACATCCTGGGTCAATTTAGTTTAAATTTTCTATTAAATTTGAAGAGGCATTCCAAGAAGTTGAAGACATACTAAAGGGCAGTAAAAGTTCTGCATGGTGACCCTAACTTCAAATTTGTAAGTAACTAGATGCTAACAAGGCAATACTGAAGGTTTGCAATACAGATGATCACCAAATGTACGCCTATAATATCCTATTACGCACGACACAAGCACATATGCATCGTTTTTAGTCAAGTGTTATTAACAAATACTAATCCCAGTCCAATATGTAAACCAAACTCTTCAATTTCGTGCCACCTCCTATCCTCCTATCCTCTCTTACCATCCTCTTTATTGTCTCATGCTACGCTCAGGTCGTTAAATCTTCACCCATATCATCCTGCTATATTCAGTTGCTGCAAATTATCCTGCATAATGTTGCGACATAAAGCCAAAAATGCGACACACCTGCAAAAAACGACACACACTCATCGGGGTCGTAAAGTATTTTCAAAAAAAAAAACGAGATGAGAGGGCCTACTGAGCATAGGAAGTAAGCCGTCAATGTCTGATAACGAAGAGTACGATTACGATATCGCAGGTGATTTAGCCTTGAATGAATCCGAGAGCGATAATGACAGCGGTTCCGACGACGGGTTTGAATCAGATCGTGAGGTTCAGGATATAATAGAGAGCGATGAGGAGGAAGAAGAAGCTGCAAATCCAAAGAAACAGAAGTTAAATAGCAAAAAGGCAAAGCCAGCCAAGCCTGAAGCATTCCCTTCATTAGAATTGTCCGATGATGAAGAAGAGGATAAAAGAGAAGCCAAAGATATGGCATCGTACTTTGTTGCCAATAACCCGTTGGCCAAGAAAGCAAAAGCAGGTTCATTCGCATCCTTTGGGTTTTCCAAGTTATTAACTCAGAATATCGCAAAGAAAGGATTTAAGCAACCTACTCCCATTCAACGTAAGACCATTCCGTTAATTATGGATAACAGAGATGTAGTTGGTATGGCAAGAACAGGTAGTGGTAAGACTGCAGCTTTCACGTTGCCATTGGTTGAGAAATTAAAGGCACACAGTGCAAGAGTTGGTATCAGAGCCATCATTTTATCTCCACTGAGAGAATTGGCTTTGCAAACATATAAGCAAGTGAAAGAGTTTTCAAAAGGTACTGATTTAAGATCAATCGTATTGATTGGTGGTGACTCCTTGGATGAACAGTTCGCCTCTATGATGTCGAATCCAGATATAATTGTGGCAACCCCTGGTAGATTCCTTCATTTAAAGGTTGAAATGGACTTGGATTTAAAAACGGTTGAATACATTTGTTTCGATGAAGCTGATAGATTGTTTGAAATGGGGTTCTCCGAACAATTGAACGAATTGATTGCTGCATTACCCCCACTGAGACAGTCTTTACTCTTCTCAGCCACTTTACCACGTTCTTTGGTGGAATTCGCTAAAGCTGGGTTGACAAGCCCTGTGTTGGTTAGACTTGATGCTGAAACTAAAATTTCAGATCAATTACAGATGTCTTTCTTTACAACAAAGAAAAATGAAAGAGAAGCAAATTTATTATATATACTTCAAGACGTCATTAAGTTACCTCTTCCAACAGAAGAGCAAATTCAGAAATTAAAGACCATGGAGCTTAGATTAGACGAAGACGATGAAGAAAATGAAGATGCGGATGCACAAAGCAACAAGAGAAAAAGGTTTAAGAAGGAAAGATTGCCTCCTGCAAACGTATTACCCCTGGAACACTCAACAATTGTGTTTGTGCCCACCAAGCATCATGTCGAATACATAATGAATTTATTGAAGGACGCAGGTTTCTTGGTTTCTTATATTTACGGGTCTCTTGATCAGCATGCTAGAAAAAATCAATTGTATCAATTCAGAATCGGTCTTACAAGTGTTCTTGTTGTGACGGATGTTGCTGCTCGTGGTCTTGATATTCCTGTTTTGGCCAACGTCGTCAATTTCACTTTACCTGGTTCATCCAAGATTTTCATTCATAGAGTTGGTAGAACTGCAAGAGCTGGTAACAAAGGTTGGGCTTACTCCATTGTCAACGAAAAAGAATTACCTTACTTACTTGATTTAGAGCTCTTCTTAGGGAGAAAGATCTTATTGACCTCAATGCAAGAATCAAAATGCAAGATTTTAAAAGAGAAGATGGGAGATGCATACGAAGAACCAAAAGTTTCATATAACCAAAGATTGGTCCTTGGTTCAGTCCCAAGATCATCATTAGAGGAAGCACAAGAGCTCTATGAGAATTTACTTAGAAATAACTATGACTTAACTGTGATTAAGGATGTTTCGATTAAGGGTGAGAAGTTGTATTATAGGACAAGACAACCAGCATCGCAAGAATCTATTAAGAGATCAAAGGAATTAATGGAAACCAACTCATGGGACGAACAGCATTTGATCTTTGGTCCTAATTTGGAAAGAGCAAAGGAAGATTTCTTAGCTAAGTTGAATAACCGTTACGTCAAGGAAACTGTCTTTGAGTTCAATCACAAGAAAGATGCTACTGATGAAAACAGTCTTATTAACTTTATGACCAAGAGAAGAAGACAATTAGCACCAATTCAAAAGCGTGCAAAGGAAAGAAGAGAATTGTTAGATAAGGAAAGACTTGCGGGATTGACCCATGGTATTGAAGAAGAGGTATTGAATAACAAGGCTGAACACGAGAACGAAGTAGGTTATGCGATTAATGAAGAAGAATTAAAGAATGCATTTGAGGATGCTGACGACTTAATACACGCCAAGAAGCAAAAGAAGAAGAACTCGTATAGAGATCCTGAATTTTTTATGAACCATTATGCCCCTGCTTCGATGATTCAAGATCAGCAATTATCGCTTGCAACTTCGTTTGCTAACGATGCTGCCCTGGCAACTTTCGACTTGGAAAATGACGAAAAGGCGAAGAGAAATCAACAAACAATGCAATGGGATAAAAAGAAGGGTAATTACGTTAATTCCCAATCTACTGACAAGAAGTTTATTATCGGGGAATCAGGTCAAAAACTCCCAGCTACCTATAAGAGTGGTAGGTTCGAAGATTGGAAGAAGGGTAAGGGTGGTCAAAACCGTGTTTCCGAAAGAGGTAACCCTAACGAGATTAAATTGGGTAATAGCAAGTTCAAGCATAATTCCAACAAGGCACCTAAGTTACCAGACAAGTACAGAGATGATTTCGGAAAGCAGAAGAAGAAGGTTGAAAAGGCAATGGACGGTGGGGTGCACGTTAAGGGATACCATAGACCTGGACAGAAGCTGGAAATCAGGTCGACTGAAGATATCAGAAAATCAAGAAATGCTGCTGAGCAGAAAAAGGCTAAGAATGCTAGACCAACGAAGAGACGGAAATGATTGCTACGCGGATAAGTTTACCCAACACTTGTATATTAATAATAAGTATAGAAATATCCAACGATGTAGTGATTCAGCAGTTCCCAAAAGTAAGACATGAAGAACTTTTTTTATGATTCCCCATAAAATTCTACTAGTCTACAGCCATAATCATTCAATATATTTTATTAGAAACATTTCCACTTTTCAAGCTTATGATCTTCTTCCACCTCTACTGTATGGGTGGTATCCACCTCTGTCTCTTTGATATCCTCCTCTGCCACCTCTGCCGCCTCTACCACCACGATCATTACCAAAACCACCTCTCATGGAACCAGCAGGACCAGAAGGAGGAGCCCTTCTTGGGCCCTTAGGTAAAGTATTTCTTCTGTAATCGCCTCTGAAATCACGATTATCACGGTTATCTCTATCATATTCAGAGCCTCCCGAAGGACCTGATGGAGCTGATGGAGCCGATGGAGCTGAAGGGGCTGAAGGGGCTGAAGGGGCTGAAGGGGCTGAAGGGGCTGATGGAATAGAAGCTGGTGCTTCGTTGTCTTCTTCAGATTGCTGTTGAGGATTCATAGGTTGAATTGGTTGTTCTGGAGTAGTGCCATCTTGTCCCTGAGCAGCTTGCTGTTGCTGCTGGTAGAGGTACCATTGTTGCATTCTTTGCCAGTATTCTTGCATCATTTCAGGAGTCACTTGTTGACCACCATAGGGTTGTTGAAATTGGGCCCCAGCTTGTTGCTGTTGCTGTTGTGGTTGTTGAACTTGACCATATTGGTTCGAGTAGTTATAGCCTGTATTAGTAGCGCCATAACTTGATTGAGCCTGCTGTTGCTGTTGTTGCAACAATTGGTTTTGTTGGTGTTGACCTCTTGGTTCCGCTCTCTTCACTTCCATCGTTTTACCTTTTAAGGTAAGATACTTATTAACAGTAACTCTGTCGACAGCATCTGGAGAATCGTAAGTGATGAAACCAAACCCACGAGATCTTCCAGTGTCTTTATCAATCATCAATTGAGCATCAATGATACTACCAAATTGAGAGAAAAATTCATTGAAATCACGTTCGTTAACCATTGGATCAATACCACCAACAAAGATCTTACCAACACGGTCTTGCTCTTCACGAGCAATGGCTCTTTTTGGATCGATCAATTTTCCATCCAAAACATGGTCTGTCTTGATGACTGCATCGACAGAACGAGGTTCTTTGAATGTAAGGAAACCAAACCCACGAGATTTCCCGGTGTTTCCATCTCTCATGATGGTGTGGTCCAAGACTTCGCCAAATTTCGAGAAGTATGCCACCAATTTCTCTTCAGTGGTGTCCCAGTTAAGACCTCCAATAAACATCTTACCGGATTCCTTTCCAACAGATGAAGGTTGATGAACATAAGTATTGGTAGGAGGAGCAGAAGACGGTGGGGGAAGGGGATTAGAACCAATTCCAGAGCCATACAGCTGGCTTTCTAGGGTGTTGAATTGCCCTCCGCCAGGAACTTGTGGAACTTGCGGTACCTGAGGGACTTGAGGAATGAGTGGAGTTTGTGCAGTCTCAGGAGCTGCTTGAGCTGCTGGTAAAGCAAAAGGTTGAACACTTGTGGAATTTTCCGTTGATTCTGGTTCAGCAGGCTTGCTGGAACTAGAAGGAGTTGTATCCTTTTCGGTTACCTTGGCATCATCTTCGCCGCTAAAGAGCTGGTTAGTATTAATTTATTGTAATCATTGAGTCTCATCCATCAAGTATACTTACTAAATATCTTCAAACAAAGCTTCGTCGTCGTCGTATGACATGGTCGCTTAATATATATGTATATAACTTTTAGGTACGGATGTGTGTTTTAATTTTCGGAATTTAGTTTATTCGTTCGCTAACAAAACTAAAAAGACTAAGACTATGTAGATTATACACTTCGGAGGTTCTATGATCTTCAAACAGTCCTCGTTTGCTTAATACTTGTTATGATGGTGGTGGTGATGGCGATTTTATTTTTGTTTCGACTTTTCATTGGGCGTTTTCGCCCTTGATGCTTGCGACTTTTAGTGGCGACATTTGACGTCAGGGATGTGACATATTATGTCATAAATTGCCCATTCGTCAACAGGTGACAACTAGAGGGTACCTGCGATGTAGGATACCAACGGTAGTATCCAAGGAAGATGAAACGAGTTCAGTTGGTGTAAAGTACGACTAAGAGAGGGTGTTGCTTCAGGATATTCTTTTTTTCGTCATCTTATGTGATTAACGTGTCCGCATATAGATTTTGCAGCCATTAATACTGCAAGTTTTGGTGATTAGTAGATGAAGAGTGCAAGTATGGTGATAGAAACTTCAAGGGGGTATTACATTTACTCAGAGTGGAGATTTGCTAGAATTTTGGAAGTTTCCGGGTGACTCTCGAGAGATAGTAGTATATATATTTAAGAAGTTCCAAGAATAATCTTGTCAACCGTCAAACCATAATACAGATGTTTTGACAAATAATTGTTGAAAATTCATAATAATACTAGAGTGGTAACATAAAGATAGATATAATGTGGTTCTAATGCAGTGAAAAAAGCGTTAAAGTATGGGAGAGCAAGAATGTAGAGTTTTTAGTAAGTCAAGCAACCCATCAAGCAACCCATTGGTTTACATTGGTGCTTTATGAATTACCAACAGTACAGTAGGCTTAGTCATAAAATCAAAATATGGAAGCAATAGAAGTATTTTACCAAAAGTATCACTGTGACTGGCCCTTTATCTAACTCCAACATCTGTATCCCCTTGTTGAGCCATCACAAGTTGACTTATTTACCAATTCACCGTCCCTTCGCGAGTCAATACTTACCAATATCAACGCAGTTCTCATTATTTTTATTCAGTCGAGATGAGATGAAAAAAACCTAAGAGGTCAGCACAACGTACAATGAAAGATTACTTAATCTACTTTGCTCAGGCACACCCCAACTTCAGAGTGGCCGAGTTGGAATCACTTGCGGCGCTCTCAAATACCAAAGTTGACTTGTCTAACCATGACGAATCGCTTCCTTTCGTTATCGTTCAATTGGAAGACGATGCTCTGGCACTGAAACTAATCGCAAGATCCATATTGGCCAAAGGTATCTATGAACTATGGGGCCAGGGTCCAGACTATGAAGTATTGCATCAAGATGTCCAGGCAAAATCATCCGAGATGTTCAAAGAGTACAAACATTCCTCCTTCAAGTTCGACTTTGAAAGTTATAAAGGGTCCAAGTCAAATGATGAAAAGTGTGCTATTATCAACACATTCACGTACCTTGGATTCGAAGGTAAGATCAGAATGAAGAACCCTGACGAAACTTTCACGGTATTGGAACAGTACCAGGTAAGTGGCCAAAATCCTGCTACTACGCCAATTTACCTTTGGTTTGGAAGACAGGTACAGTTAAGTGCTAGAACGCTGAATATACTAGACAAATACGACTTGAAAAGGCGTAAATATATCGGAACCACTTCGTTTGAAGCTGAATTGTCCTTAATCACTTGTAATATTGGGCAGGTTTCCCCAGGGAAGATTGTTTATGACCCTTTTGCTGGAACTGGATCGTTCTTGGTTGCGGCAGCAAATTTCGGAGGTATTCCAATGGGATCAGATATCGACCCAAGAATCTTACGTGGTAAGGGAAAAAATTGTGATATCAAGCTGAATTTCAAGCAATACAACACAACACTCCAGTTTATTGATGTTTTGGCAATGGATTTCACCAACAACGCTATGCGTTCAGATTTCCCTATCGATGCGATTGTATGCGACCCTCCTTATGGTGTCAGAGAAGGTCTTAAAGTATGCGGAGCAAAGAACCCAGAAAAGGCAGAGGGAAGAGAGACAAATGTGGTAGAAGGCGAAATTGCCCACTTACGTCGTGATTTCATCCACCCTAAGAAGAGCTACGAGTTACTGGACTTACTCAATGACTTGCTCAACTTTGCAGCTGAGAGGTTGCCAGTAGGTGGTAGGTTATCCTTTTGGATGCCCACTGCCAACGATGATTTCGAAGCACACCAGATCCCTCAAAATGAAAAGTTGGAGCTCCTTTACAATTTGGAGCAGACCTTTAACAAGTGGCTGAGAAGACTATTGGTCTACGTCAAGCAGGATGATGAGTATAAGGGTGTCACCACCAATGGTCTTAAAACACACAACATCAAGAACTTCAGAGATCGATATTTCAACGGTTTCAGTGAGAAGAGTAGGTGACTCCGTCCGATGTTTCCACCACTTGGCTTAATAGAATAATAGAATATGTCAAGAGTAAATAGACATGATATTGTACACCAAGATAATAGTTAATGCGTTCCAAATTCCTCGTATTGATCAGGCTAGATTCGAAGATTAAAAACATACGAGCGCACATTTTCCTGCAATGCTCGCTCCATGGGGTTGCAGTTGCAGCTCGAGGCGATACTTATTGTAGTCGAAAGATCGTCCTACAAAAACCTTTTGCATTTACCATTGCATTTCGAGGCGTTGCTTATGCTAGTGAGTATCGAAGACCTACATTACAACGTGCGATTATTAAATACTAGCCATTATACATGCCTATTGCATAATAACGTGGCGTAGCTCCACTAAATGAAGCTTGGCTTAATTTCGTTTATGTCTTAGTTTATTTAATAGGGCACATTGTGTGACGGGCAACAAACATAAACATGCACGATTTGATTAATACGAAACAATTAGCGAGTCTTGAGGTACAATAGGACCACCATTACAATTGGAGACGTAGCACGAGGGAGGCAAACAGCATCATCATTACAAAACCGCACTTTTCAAATCCCAACATAGTAACCACTAAACAAGCATGTTGGAGCTATACAAAACCAATGCTTTCAAAGGTAATTGGATCTCAGACTCAGCATCCTAATGGTTCCCCACAACAGCTCGTCGCTAATTAACCTTCACTCACCGGAATTCGCCAAAGACCAATTAAAACCTCTTTGTGTCGAGATCCTTTCCGTGTGGTAGCTACAGATACTTAGTGGGCGCTGGTTGACATCACCGAAAATATTATTATACAGATCGATATTATTATGGAGAGAGGATCGTTCTTTGAGATCGGCTAAATAATACTGCTGCAACCCTGTAGTTGGAATTTAAGTGTCAAGAACGTTGACGAGAATGCATTGTGAATATGCGGCAGATTAGCGGTGGTGCCAAAGACATTCTCGAGGTATATATGGCAATCAACTCGTGCATATTTAGATGACTCCTTGGGCATCCCGTTGTTCCGCAGTGAGTTCTGGTTCCACCAGGTACTGCCAACTTTGAGTGCTCATTCTTCATCAACAAGAAATTCTTAGCTTTAGACAATGGCTTCCTTTGTGGTTTCGTTTATCTGAAAACGAGTTACAGGATATTTTCCAGCACTATTATAGTTTTGGACAAACTCTGGTTACCTTGTTATATTTTTCCAACCTCGAATAGTCGATGCTGGCGTTGTATCAATTAGTCGAATTGTTGTTCGCCTTGGTCAACGCAAGTTATTGTGGTTTAATTTGTGCTTATCAGTACGATAAATCTCTCATGAGCGTCTAGTACTCTGTCATTATGATTCTCAGAAGGATCTCAACAAGAATATATGCGAAGTGACTGGCGTCATTATGAAAAAAGATGGTGAACTGGAGATCAAAAATTGCAGCTGAAGTTTCTGAAACTTTTCGCAGCCATACTTTTAAGAGCTGCTGAAACGTTTCAGCAATTGACACCGAGTCTGTTTCAAGTGAAGCGACGCAAATCAAGATGGTTACCAGTGGTAGGATGAATGAAAGTAGGGATCAGTGAAGATTTGAGATTCAGGGAACTCACTCAGAGCAATATTGTCATATTCTGTCATGGTACTCGAAAGCTGTGCCGTGATTTAACAAAATGTAACAGGGTTTCCAACGAATGGGCCACATTTGCGTTATCAGTGGACTTGATTCGATTCAAGATAGCGAAAGCAAGGTAAGGAGATGAAAATGAAAGAGATGAAAATCAAACACTGTTAAGGGCAGAAGAGGATTCATCAACCACCTGCAAAATCGGATCTTGTGGTCGATTTATGAGTATTCTACCTTTCTGCTAACTAAGGTCTACAATGTCAATCATATCAAAAAATCACGACCCCACACCTCTTGAAGGTCACAGCGTATCCAAAACCAGAAAGTCACAATGTCAGCAAAACTACTGGGTACCTCAGTATCAGGCTTCACTTAACTGGGAGCCAAAAGCCCACTGCAACTTGACACAGGAGTCTCACCCAACGGATTTTGTTTCCTGAATCTCCATTGACTCTGGTCGTCCTATTAACTTGCCCACATTGTCCTTTTCCTGATCTTGGCCCTATAATCGCATGTACTTGATTCACTAATTGCAGCCTTCCTCTCTGACTGCATATATTTATGCGTTTATGAAGTTTCCAATTTTCGAATTTGCACCCAATATGCGTTTAACAGCTGAGCATCGGATGACACTGTAACAGCATGAGCCCTTCAAATGCATAGCATTGTAAGCTCATACCGCAACTACTTCCAACAATTATACCTGAATCATTATGGTATAAATAAGGATTAATTCCCTCCATTCTGGTTCTGACATTTCATTATCGATACTCCCAAAAGTACCCATATTAAATATGCTTCCTCCTACCATGACAGAAACAACCACCGTGGGTTCTGGTTCTTACCAATTTGTTCAAGTCAATGACGAGATCAATGTCAATGCCGGTGACAACAATGCTACTGTTAGCTTCGCAGACTGGGATCTGTTCAAGTTTGCTCCTATCAGAGAATCTACAGTCTCAAGAGCAATGACCAGACGTTACTTCGCTGATTTAGACAAGTACACCGAATCTGATATCGTTATTGTTGGTGCTGGAAGTGCTGGTTTGAGTGCTGCTTACGTTTTGGCTAAGAATAGACCAGAGTTAAAGATTGCCATCATTGAAGCATCTGTATCTCCAGGTGGTGGATCATGGCTTGGAGGCCAATTGTTCTCTGCAATGGTGATGAGAAAGCCAGCTCACTTATTCTTGAATGAGTTAGGCATTGCTTATGATGATGAGGGCGACTATGTTGTCGTCAAACACGCTGCTTTGTTCATGTCCACCTTATTATCCAAGGTATTGCAATTCCCCAACGTTAAATTGTTCAATGCTACTGCTGTCGAAGATTTGATCACTCGTCGTGATGAAACCACCGGACAATTGAGAATTGCTGGTGTTGTTACCAACTGGACTTTGGTTACATTGAACCACGATACTCAATCATGTATGGACCCTAATACCATCAACTGTAACGTTGTTTTATCAACCACTGGTCACGATGGTCCATTTGGGGCTTTCTCTGCAAAGAGATTGGAAGAATTAGGAAAGGCACCTAAAGACATCACCAGAGGCTGGAAGCCTCAAGCCGAACAAGACCAAGAACAGCTCAAGCAACCAGTTGCTGCTGCTGATGGATTTACTCTTGGTGGAATGAGAGGTCTTGATATGAACAAGGCTGAAGATGCTATTGTTAAGGGTACCAGAGAAGTTGTTCCAGGTTTGGTTATTGCTGGTATGGAATTGGCCGAAGTTGATGGTTCTAACAGAATGGGACCAACTTTCGGTGCAATGGCTCTTTCTGGTGTCAAAGCTGCTGAATCAGTCTTACGTGCTATTGATGTGAGAAAGAAGCAAAACTCTATCGGGTATGGATCATTAAAGGCTTAATTTGTTTAGCTAATTCTAAGTGGACTTCGTTCTTTATGTGCTTCTTTGCATAGTATAAATATGTCTTAGTATACACGTGTCGAAAGCATTCAGTGTAGGTATTAAGAGACATGAGATGGACCATACATTGTGTGAAGAGTACGAAAAGTGGAATGAAGTGGTTCAAGAGTAATCGAGTTGTAATAAGTCAATGTACTCTTGTGGACATCCTTCACAAAAGTATTGTATAGTTAAATTTTGCACCCATTGCTCAGTAGCAGTCCATTGGACTACACCCAATATACTCAAAACCGAAAATACGACAACCCAGCTAATGCAAGATCTGACCCATTATGTCAAAGACTCACAATATACACTACAAGACACAACCTTATCTCGACCCATGAGCACTCCGTGGCAACTATCATTTTGCAGTAATCAAGATCTTGTCACGAGTGCATCCTCCGCGACCATTTTCATCTGGCCAAACTGAAAAAAAATCATAGCGATATTGATATCGGATCATTGAAGCAAGACCACGCAATGGACGAGATATTAAAGTGAGTATAGGTAGATGAAACCACAATGAATTCAAATTACTAACAATTAAAAGGCCTACTAAGACAAACCCTCGAGGGATTCCTGAGGCACCATTTATAGAAGATGTCGGCACCATAATCAAGAACCCAGAGAAAGAGTTCGAAAGTGTAATGAAGATCTTCCAAGATCGTTTACAACAGTACAAGTACATGGAGGTGTCAAAACAGCAACAAATGCACGACTTGAATACCAAAATACCCGATATTGAAAAGAACTTGGACATTATAAACTTTATGAAAGAGAAGAAAGTGGAAATTGAAGGTAATGATGACGATGACGATGAAGAAGATGGAAAGATCTTGACAAACTATGAATTGAATGATACTTTATACACAAAAGCCAGTATCGAGGTGAAGAACTTAAATTCAGTATACTTATGGTTGGGGGCGGATGTCATGTTGGAATATGGATTAGAAGAAGCAATCGATCTATTAACTGAGAGATTATCGAAGAACAGCGAACAGTTGGTTTTGGTCAAAGAGGATTTGGAGTTCTTGAAGTCTAATATTACTACCATGGAGGTCAACACTGCTAGATTATATAATTGGGATGTCGAGAGGAGAAAGAAGGAGAAGGTCGTTGAAAAATAGATGTTTATTAATGTTTGATATTGTGATAAGATTGCGGTAGAGAATTAGAAAATGTGAATATTGGGAAGGTTGAGTTGGATCACTGGAACCAATTAACTTAGTAGTATCGCTGCAAGAATGTTTAGAATCCCTATCTTCAACGGCTGTTTATATAGCTTCCAGGGGTAACTCTTTTATATTGTTGTACTTTCTTTGAAAGCAACTTTGATGGGGTGTGATTATTGATCAGCTATTTCTTTATTGCTCAAAATGAATGGTTTCCAAGCATTGTAAGGAATAAGTTATCTAGAAGCACTGTTTTGGCAAACAGCCATCCTCAGATATAATGATGGCATTCTGCGGTTTTCGATTGTGGAGACTCTCGTAATAGACCTAATAATCCTGTTATGGTCGTATTAATACACTTTCCCTAATTTCTGAAGGTATCTAAGAATTGACTCCCCAAAGGTCTCACTGGAGTCTCTGCTCTAATTGTATTCCTGCCATCGAACTCTTCGTCAGCATCCTCCTCAGGAACTACGTCATCCACTGGATTACTCACGCCTTCGTATCCATTCCTGCGAGTGAATCTCAGTTGCAAGGTCTCAAAGAGGGATTGAATAAACCTGATAGGGTTAACAAATAACTTGAATGCAAACTGGGGGATCAACCATGTTTTGCTTCCAGGTAACAAATCATTAGTATGTAGTTTGCCTATTAATAAACCCGTAAGACATGGAATTATGGATTTGAATCCATTATTAAGCAATAGTATGTTGAATAATAAATGAACTGGGAAATGATTAGTTAAAGATACTTCTTTGCTTGCTAAAGATCCCGCGGATTCACTTAATTCAACCTCTTGTTCTTTCCAAGGGTTCTGGAAAAGAATCTTAAAATTATAGGATGTTGGAATGAACGAGCCATAGCAAACATACAATGAACTTAATATACCCAATGGACCGGCAATAGCTTCATTAAATATAGTGGTGTGATACTCTGAAATATTTCCACCGAAAGCAGTAAATATCAGGTCCACAAAGAATCTAATCAAGTTGGAAGCCAACTGGCCTACGGTCATTATAAGAAAACATAGCAATGAATTGTAGACTGCAAAGAGCGTGATCAAGGAAAGATACTTGCGCAGACCATAGAACCTTTCCAAATTCTTCATGTAAAACCAAAAAGTGACTACTATCAAGTAGTCAGATTCACTGACCACACTTAATTGGTAAGTTATAAGACGCCAATATTGTGAATATTCAATGATATGCGGATCGATGGTAAGCTTCACCACTTGCTTGAACCTAAGGATCGAAAGAGCAACAGCTAGCAAGGTGGCCACTATACAAATCGACTTCGAGGCGGGGGTGTTAGTGAAACCTCTTATTGGGGTTATTTGTGGCATTAATGAAGAAGAAGAGGATGGTAGGCCGATAAGTCGATTCTGTTTCTTTATGCTGTGATAGAATATTCGGGGAACGGTCACGTGAGAAGCTATAATTAGGATGTAGCACTTGAGATGCGGTGATTATGCGTAATGAAGAGAAGGCAAAGGAGAAGAGGATATTGAGTTGGGGGCAATGGCATGAATGAGATCAGAGGTTGAAATTTGAATTCACTGCTATTAATGTTAGTAATTGTTGTACTAACGCAGAAGTATGTTGAGTGCGATAAGAGCAAGGTAGCACATATAAGAGGTATGGTAAACGAGGGACCGATTAGTGCCAGGTTATGATGATGTGACCATGGTAAAGAAGAGAGAGCACGATTAAGGTGACTATTGTAGTAGAGAAAGCAAGCCATGTTGGCTATCGTTGTGTCTTTATGGACTGGCGTAGATCCACGTACTGTATATAACATTGATGAGTTCATTCAAGTGATGGCATGTAATTACACTAGGCCAAAGTATCATGGTAGCCCGTTTGAACTCAATAATAGGCGATTGTGGCCATAAACGAGCTGGCTATGATGAGCGGAACATGAGCATATGGTAAATTCAAGAATAAAGTACTGCTTGCTGCCAACAGCTCAGTATCGACAGGACTAGTTGAGTAAAGATTGAACTATGGGAATAGTACTATTGAAAAGTTACCTAGGAGACAACATTGTATTCAATAACATTAAGTGTTGCTCTTGTCAACGGCGGTGTTCTCTTGATGACTTCTGACACTCCAGGATTATGTTTCTAAAGTGGTGTGCTGAGGCTCGCCCCGCCTAATAGCTTGAATTTGCAGCCATTTCAATGCCACAGAAGACTAAAGAGAGTACTACATCAAGAAACAGACAACTACCTTTGCAGAACTCATAAATCGCTCTCAATTCTTACAGTGTACTGATTGTACTATCTCTTAACAATTATACTGATTCAAAAGATCATACCACAACGTCTTTTGAGACTATGCGTACTCTTTGACTTGCCAACTCTTATACTCTAGAGAGGTATCCAATCTTCTCTTAAAGATTATTCTCTTGGGCATTGTTTCATCTCAAAACACACCATCTCCTAGTAGCCTCCTAACAGCTTCATATTAGCCTCCTAACACACTTAGTCCACCTCATCACAACAACACACTCTGACAAACCACCGATCACCATTGGCACTCCAAGCATACAAGGGCACGAGCCCTAAACGCAACAACAACACACAAATTCATTCTGTTCCTATCAGCGCTACCAAATGAAGTTTTTCAGAAAAGTCACACTGCCATCGCTCCAGCACCAACGAAAATTTTCAATAAATATATATACTTTCATCTCATTCCTTTCAACACTTCCAATCAACAGGCATATTAATACAAAATGGGTAGAGATCACACCACCAAGCAACACGCCAGATCTGGTCACAGAGAAGCTCCAAAGTCTGACAATGTCTACTTAAAGATGTTGGTTAAGCTTTACGCTTTCTTAGCCCGTATGTAACTTTTAAAAGAGAAAGAGCTTGAAGATATACACATGGTGTACAAAGAAGTTATTCTATTCCTCACGGAATGTCAAAATAACAGGATTAACATCCACTACTGGTTTTCGTTAGTTAATAGTTAGTTGTTGCTGGGTGAAGTTGACTGCCACACTTCTTTTCCGTTAGTAAAGACACTAGCAATAAACAAAGAATATGACAGTCATCGAAACACACTATCATACAAAAGACGTTAACTAAGGAGGTAATATTAGAGGAAACTTTATTATATACTACAAGGAAATGTGAAGCCATTTTTGAAGTCTCTGAGCTTCAAGAAGATCCATTTCTTGGAAAACCATTCTGCGAGTGCATTAACACCAACGCACATTACGTTGTGGGGGTGTTATATTATGTGCGTCTTCATGAGCAGAAACCGAATTTAATACTAACTCACTTATAGGTCGTGTTGATGCTCCATTCAACAAGGTTGTCTTGAAGTCTTTGTTCTTATCAAAGGTTAACAGACCACCTGTTTCCGTTTCTAGAATTGCTAGAGCTATGGAAGCTAACGAAGGTAACAACAAGACCATTGTTGTTATTGGAACTGTCACCGATGACAACAGATTGTTGGTTTTCCCAAAGACTGTTGTCGCTGCTTTGAGATTCACCGCTGGTGCCAAGGCCACCATCTTAAAGGCTGGTGGTGAAGCCATCACTTTGGATCAATTAGCTTTAAGAGCTCCAAAGGGTCAAAACACTTTGATCTTGAGAGGTCCAAGAAACGCCAGAGAATCTGTTAGACACTTTGGTATGGGTCCACACAAGAACAAGGCCCCAAGAATCATGTCTAAGGGTAGAAAGTTCGAAAGAGCTAGAGGTAAGAGAAACTCCAGAGGTTTCAAGGTCTAAGTTAAATAGGATCTTAATATACTTGTTCTTCTAGAGAAATGTAAGATACTGTTTTATACTTCATATAAACTTTTAATTAATTATGAATATGTTTAAAGATGTGTAGAGGCATTCAGCATATAGGTCTTAGCAAGTATGGGGGAGAAAGAGCATGAGAAAAGTAAAACACCGGCAAGTACGTATTGGTGTAATACAAACATTGGGCCTACAGGGACCTCTGGGCCTTGCTATTCCTTACTTAAGGTGGGTCTTGCCATATACTCTATGGTGGTGTTTCCCAGCTTGTTGCGCTTCTAACTAAAATGAATATCATTTCAACTACCTTTTTAAAACACCAACACTATCCTCACACCTAATCAACACCAAGTATCGCTACTGAAATCACCACATAACCTTATATTCCCTGGTCTAGGCGACATCCTCTGCCCTCCTTCCTTCTCTGCCTTCTCTTCATACCTGCTGGTGAAATATTTTCACAACTATATTATGTGCACTCCCAATAATGACATTGAAAAACGAATCTGATCGTAAAATAACAACAAGGAGAACTCTTAATCTTATTTAGTAACGAGGTCTTGCAATACAATCAATCGCAAGAGCATCGCCGCGATAACGAGTACAAGCACAAGATCTGAAGAATGGTTCTGGAAATTTCATTTGACGAGTTGGATGTGTATGGGATCAAAAGAGAAGGGATCAACAATGGCAATGAAAACGTTACGTTGAAGGACGAAGAAATAGAGGCCCTCTCTGGAAGTGCTCGAGAGCAGTTGGAGCAGATAGTACAAATGGAGCAATCCGAGCAGGATACTAGTACTAATTTAAATGACTTTACAAGACAAGCAGAGTTGGCACAGCAGGCAGAGTTGGTCCAGCAGGCACAACAAGCAGAATTGGCACAGCATGCACAACAAGCAGAATTACAACGAGTACAAGCTTCACAGCATTCGGAATTACCACACCAGTCTCATGAACCTCAGCACTCACACCTGGCACGCCTTTCGGACTTGCAATATCAACTACAAATAGCAAATCATTCACATGCGACACACCCATTACAAGGACCTCTTCAATCACAAGTACCTCTCCATCCACAAGCACGCCGCTTACAATCATCGCAGCAGGAATTGAATCGAACTGAGGAATCCCTGGAGACGTTCGACCCTGAGTTAACCTCAATCCCATCAAGAAGTGAGAATGAAATAGCAAGTAAGCTCACCAATCTTACTTCAAAACCTGAAACTGGAAATGAAGTTATACCAACTTCCGTAAAAACATCAACAAAGGACGATAGCGATGCTCCGGATAAGAATTTCCATGCTTGCCCTTTCTGTAATCAAACGTTTGATAACGACACGAACTTCAGAAATCATCGTAGTTCACATGCTATCAACCCCAAGTTGTTCAAGTGCCCTGATTGTCCAAAAGCATACACGCGAAGACAAGGATTGGTATATCACCAGAATTCCATTCATATGAATGGCCACTCTGCGGTACAAGATACTGATGATACCAAAGTCACACGGGTTTTCCACTGTGTAGGTACTAGATGCCCCAAAACCTTCACATCCAGGTTTAAACTCGATGAACATTTGATGAACGATCACAACATCAATGAGCCTAAATTCAGCGAAAAGTCTGTCTACCATAACCGTCAAAGGATGTACACTTGTGCGGAATGTCAGAAAACATTTGTTTTCCCTCGTGATTGGGTACGGCATTTGCGTACCCATAGTGATGAACGTCCATTTCAATGTACGGATTGTCCCTCTGCATTCAAACAAAAATCCCACTTGACCACACATCGGAGAAAACATACGGGAGAACGCCCTTTCAAATGTACTGAATGCCCTGCTGGGTTTATTCAACAGCAGAGTCTTGTTGTACATATGCGTACCCATACTGGGGAGAGGCCCTTTTCTTGTGATTATTGTAATAAGAGCTTTACAAGTTCAGCTATTTTGAAGACCCATGTTTTCATGATGCATAGAGATGGGTCTAAAGCTGCTTAAAGAAAGAGGATGTGGTAAAGCGTGAATGTGTTAGAGTGGCTGGATAAGTCTTTAGTCGTATTTAGCATAAATAGTCAACATTTTGGGACACTTATGCCTTTTCTCATCGTATGCTGGATTTCCATGTCGATAGAGCATTGCCTCAGTAGAAACTACGGGTTACGAGTAGAGCAAATTAAAACACATGAGCTCTACAAAACCTTAGCAATCTCAATTGAATCTTGCTACCCTTGTGCACAGAACCCCTAGCAAGTCTCCTGAATTTCTAGAGGGACACCTAAGGGGGGAATACAAGAAATATTTCGTAACCAGAAAAGTACCTTAAATTTCTCCATTCCTCAATACTCACCACTAATAAATACCACAAGAGACGCATCCATAAGCGTAGTACCACACTATCACGAAATGTCAAAGCACGCTCTTGTTGTTGTTGACTTGCAGAACGACTTCTTACCAGACGGTGGCTCTTTGGGTGTACCAAATGGGAAGTCTGTTGTTCAGCCAATTATTGATTTAATAGGAGATGATAGTTACAACTGGTCGCTAATAGTAGCTACAAAAGATTGGCACCCTAAGGACCACATCTCGTTTTCCCTGAATAATGGAGTTGAGCCCTACACAGCCAAAGAATTCAAGCATCCATTGGGTGAAATTGATGAGAATACGCACCAAGTCCAAGTTAAGACTCAAGTAACCTGGCCAGACCATTGCTTACAAGAAAGTCATGGTGCCGAGCTTGAAGAGAGGTTTTCAAAAGCTTTTAAACAGTTAAAGTTGCCTCATTTGATTGTGCACAAAGGTTACTTGACAGACAGAGAGTATTACTCTTGTTTCAAAGATGTCTGGGGAATACATAGAACTGAGTTGGAAGATACCTTGAACGCACATGGGATAACGAATATTGTATTTGTTGGTCTTGCGTTCGATTATTGTGTATTACATTCAGCTGTTGATGCTGCTCGTCTAGGATTCAAGACATTAGTATTTACAGATTGCTCGAAAAGTGTGTATCCCGATAAGTTGGCTGATACTGAACAGTTATATAGAGACGCAGACGTTGAATTGAGTATATCAAAGGAGTATTTAAGTAAGATATCTAAGCAATGAGATTCTGGTCTCCAATTGCATTATGCTAATCATGAATTATCTAATATTATGTCTTGAGTCTCTGGATCAGAAGCCAATTCCACGAAAGCGGTTTTCTGAACGTATTGAGTAGCAAACCATAGTATAGACAAGACTATCGAGATAGTAAGTTGTTACTAATATCAAGCTTATTCTTATATGGTAAAAGAAAGTGCTTTGTAGGCTCTTCACCGAAACCAACTCTTGGCTTTCAGATTTTGGCAGATCAATGCTCCGTTTCGTGGCAAAGGTAGCACTGGTCCCAAGAGATCATTTGGTGTTAGAGCTATCCTTTCAGCTCTTGCCATTGCAAAATAATCTAATACCCGCAAAATGCGCAGATCAAGTGCAAGTAGTTCACCACGCTTATGTAGATAATCCAAGCTTGGATAACAATTCTTTCTTCTTTCGTTGTACGAGCCACTTGGAAACATCTTTGTGAGTTGGGACAACACGCTCAAAATCGAGAATCGTATCTTCACCTCCCTCTGAGCCCTTCAGTTCCGCCTTCATTTTCAAGAGCAACTCGATTTCAACCTTCTTCTCGTATATAAGGAGCTCCTGGTCTTCTCCATTTTCTTCCGTCTGTTCATCATTTACAGTGAAATTCTCTTTCGTGTTCTTAGCAACTTTATTAATCACGTCGATCTCATCTTTTGAGAATAATTCCTGGTCTCTCCAAACCTCATCATTAAATCCAAAGTAGTCCAAATCTAGTCTTGCTTCACGTTCTTTATTCTTCGCATCCTTATTGAGTTTTGCCATCTTGTCATTCTTACTGCCTGTTCTTGCATTTGCATCCGCCTCTAGGAGTCGTTTAACGTCTGGAAGTTCCTTTGCTCGTCCAAAGTATCTATATCCTTTCACACCCAGTGGATCGTTGGGCACTAGAATACCAGTTGTATTTGAATTGACTGAACCACTTATCAAGTAGTCGTTTCCACCAAGTGACTTGACATGGTATTCCCAAGCTCTCTTCTCTCTGAATAGCTTGTTCAACTCATCATTTAACTCTCGTACCAAGAAATCACTAATCGTTGGGTCTTGAATACGAGTGAGCCTAACAGATATCTCACTTAGCACAACGGAACGCCATTTTTCAGCTTGTGGGAGCGATTCAACCAGTTGAACATATTTCGGTCTTAACTGTGGATTGCTCTCAAGAACACCAGCCTGTTGATTCTTGTAAGTTTGGAACCTATTTAAAGCCGACTGAGCTTTTTCTTTATTACGGGACATTTGTCTTTCTGATCTTAATCTTCTTCAGTTGATGAGTTTGGACTTTTTTAAACTGATAGTGCGCGCTACCAAATGATGATGGCTAGCTATGTGGTTTTAGTATCACCACCACAGCCCAATGATTTTTCTTCAAGTTCGAAGCTTTTGGCCTTTAAAAATTGATATTAATTAGCTACTTCTCTATAAACTCTTCTTATAATTTACATGAATTTACATACCACGGAAAGTATTCTTCGACGCTATTCTACGTCCTTGAAATCTTTGCTTAGTTCTTCCGCCGTTCTTATTCACACCTTTATCTTCATTATCACCATCATGATCCTTTTTGTACTTAACCTGTTTCTTTGCTTTCTTAGGTACAAACGTCAATTCGGCTTCTCCTCGAGTGTGGTGACGAACTCTAGAATCCAGAGGTGCTTTAACCAGTTTCCCTGCCTTCTCTAATTGTGAACCAAATGACTCTGATGCCTTTTGTTTAGGCCCTTCACTTGCTAAAGTCTTCATCTCATTCATAAACTTGTTTGACTTTTCTCGTTCTTCCTTTTTACGACGTAATTTTTCCATTTCCTTCTTCACCCTAAGCTTACTCCTAGCTCTCTCCTCAACGTCAGATTCTTCTTCAGAATCTTCATCCTCTTCCTCATCCTGTTCGGATTCATTATCGGAGTCCTTGTTGTTTCTAGAGTCAAGCCTTTCTTGTTCCAATTCTTCTGCTGCGGTCAACGCGCGGGATCTACCACCTTCTCCCTCAGCTGTCATGGTGATATCCCTAGCAGCCTTAACAGGGTTCAATTGTTTATAATCATGAGACAGTTCATCAACTGCGAAAGCTGGGTTCTCGAATAATTCCTTGAAACGGTCATCGTTGATAACAGACTCAGCTGCTTCAGAACCTTTAGATTCTTGTAGCTTAGCTGCCAAATCCTTGTTGACCTTAATCTTTGTATTCGAAATAGCACCAGTGGATCTGATTCTCGATTCTCTTTCTTTTTCAATCTTTTGTCTGATTTCCTTTTCTCTTTGGTCTCTGTATGAATTTGGATTGGCAATCAAGTTAACCTTATCGAATAATTCGTTATCGATAAAGTAACCATGCATATAAGAGCGTAACACCTTCGAACCAATCAAATGTGTCAAGTTCAACTTCAAGGCTTCTTCTCTTGTGATAAATCTATAATTGGAGTAGACACTATCGGAAGGCTTTTCTTCCAATTCTTCAGTTACATTGTCCAAGAATGAGCACCATTTAGGAGCAGGCCCCAAGTTAGGAATGTAGTATGTATGCATTGGCATACCATCGTTGGCCATGAAGAACATACCAGTTTGTGGTATGTATTCAACATCATTGATGTCTACACTTGGTTCCATGGAGGCAAATGGTTTACCATCATTTCTATCCCAAATCTTTGCAATTCTCTTGTCAGAAGTCAAGATCTTGTCAGAGTCCAGGGTGTTATCATCCAACCAAATGATCTTTTTGATTTCAAACCCATATCCCTGGTCCTTCACTATCGAAGGAACGCTTGTTCTCAAATCATAAATTAGCGATTTTCCGGTGGATGTACCACATGCAAAGTTCAAACCATCGTTTCTATATGATGATACAGTGACTTGGGCATCTTCTCCTAACTGTTCGGAAACAAATAATTTGGCTGCCCTTTGTCTGCTTCTAGGGTCCCAGAACTCAACGGTACCATCTTCCATTCCTGCTGATATCAATCCATGTACAGGGTTAATGGAAACCGAGTTGACACCACGTTCAGTATCTAAGACATATGGATTCAAGAACCTTCCTTGTTCCAAGTTTAATCTGTATAATTCGTTACCCAGTGCTCCGATAATCAAGTCAGTGTTAGTCTCATTATAGCACAAACTTCTTCCAAACTTGGGTATTCTCGACCGATAATGGATCCCACCCTTGGTGTGAAACTCAATCAGTCTGTCATTTTGTAAGTGAATAGACTTGGTCCAGTCTTCAGACAATATTATGAAATCAACGTTTTCGCAGTCGGTATGTCTATCAAACTTTAGAGACAAGTTTGCAAAATCATAGACATGTATTTGAGGTTTGTATGTACCAGTGGCCATTGCAAATTGACCATCTGGCGACACTTTGATCTTGTTGGACGCTTCACTGAATTCAAAATCTTGAATCAATTCGATTCTATTTTGATATTCCAAATCACCTTTCAATGACTGCTTTCTCTTCTTGGCAATCCAGTCTGGCAATGAACGGGAAACATTGGTACCAGCAACTTGATAAACAGAAACATTTCCTGCGGTAGTAGACTTTAACACCATCGAGACTTGTTTATTAAGAGCTGTGCCAAACGTATAGAACTATCTAACAAGTTTATCTCATCTGAAAAATGCGATGAGCTTTTTCTTTGAAGCCTTTAAATTTTGTGCATATTATTCACGTGAGCATGAATGGTTGCAAAATTTTGCATCCTATCGTAGCATTACTTCGTGTATTCATACTGGCTATGTTAATACCTTGCTTGAAATACTAGCTGACATATCACCTCCTCCACAGCATCACTTCCCATACTGGTCGACGTGAATACTTTGTTGTCTTGTGGAGTTTGTTGCGTAGCTCAGTCTTATAGGAGTGGACGTATTGTTACCGGCCAACTCCAGATCATGCAACAGAAAAGTTGAAGAAGGGCCAGACGAAGTTGGTTTGGTCCCTCTAGAGGGTAACTCATACAAGTGCTTGTAATCATCTAAGGAAATCTCGACAAAGACATCATTAAGCTGCTCTTGTGAGTTAATGGTAGTTTTGGGGCTGAATGTGGAGAAATAGAAGTTCACTCCACTGCTTATCAACGGTTCATTCAATACCAGAATATCTTGAGCAATCAAGTAATCAAACATTTGGTCAAAGATCACTAAGTTTTGAAGTTGTGAGTAGCACATGTCGTTAGCAAAATTAATCAAGCAAACCCATATCAATGACTTTCTCATAAAATTGACCTCCATATTTACTAGTTGGTGAACAATTCTAAAGCATGATACTCTCAACAGAGTGACGCGAATGCTGGCCTCATCTTTTAGCTGCAATAAAGTCAACAGTGAGAAGACTGAGGAAAGAATCAAGTCTATCATATCGGTGGCTATTTTTTGGCTAATATTCTCTGAAGTGTACTGGCTCATATACTGGAATTGCTTGAACTCAATGGTCATTACAAGTAGGATTTGCTTCAAATTCAAATGGAGCGCAATAAGTAACTTTTCAGCAGAAGAATCACCAGTTTCAAAAGGTGTTTCACTTTTACCTGTCTGACTATCCCCCAAGAACCACTTCAGTTTTGGTAAAGGAGGCAACCTAAAGAACTCAAAATTGGCGGTAAAGCATTGCGGTAATTCATTCAACTTATAATAGTCTATCAATTTTCTCGTGATAAGATAGTTCAAGTAAAGGTGAACCGAAAGTAGTGAGGATTTCGTTTTGGCAAGATTGAAATTTGTGTACAACTCAATAATCAGGAGCTTGTTAAGTGCTAAAAGTGCTAGAACGATCGAATCCGAGATTAACAGTTGAAAATAATTCAAGTTAGAACCATGATCCAACAACTCCAAAAGAAAGCGGAAGGATTTGGAAATATGGCTCGAATTCTCGTTCGTAGGGATATACCTGGAAACGTTCGTATCCAACTTCAAAGACTCAAATAATTCATAGTTTGCAGCAAATAAGAAAGGGTATTTGGGGACAAAAGAAGCTTGAATAACGTAACTGATGCTTCTTAAGCCAATAGAAGGAGATGTGAATGACATAGACTGCAAGAACTTGTATTCATTTACTAGTAAAAGCGAAGCCAATTCCTTCTTAGGACCAGAGTTCATAAGCTTGAGAATCGAAGTAAACCCAGCTATGAAGCTAGATGCTCCATGATTGGGTATTGGTGTTGCAGGCAAACTCAGAACCACACTTGAGTTTGCAGAAGGTGTTGTTCGAGAGACTGGTACGGAAAACTGTATAGACTTTACTAGTTCCGTTAATTGGATTGAAAAACCTAATAGGAAGACGAATAATGCAGTTGATTCTCCTCCGCTCAAGTGAGTACAATCTTTATCGAAATATAACCCATCGATAATACCTTCGCCACTTATTTCACTGACAGAAATGGTACTGATTATACGACGCAAATCATCAATATGAGTCAGAAGCAAATCGATAATTGAAGTCGAGCAAAGCTGTGAGTGAACGTCGTGGTCAATAAGACAGTTCCAAGTCATGCAGCAGATAAGACGAAACAAAACGGTAGATTCTTCTGTCATTCCATTAACCACTGCTAACGAGAGTATCTTGATCAAAGAAGGGAATATTTCAACACAAGTACCAAAAGAGCCTTCAAGACTTGCTCTTAAAATCACTTTAAACAATTCTTGCAAATGGATAATGTTTTTGGTCAAAGTGGCAGGTTTAGTACAAACTTCACTTGACAAGGTCTGCAACTGAGCTTGGACATTATGAGCAGCCATATCAGGGTTGGAATTGAGTACAGCTGCCAGTGGATTGCACTGGTCAGAATCTTGGAGTCCAATCTTGGTCATACCAAGCATGTTAGTTGGATCGACAGCTACGTGAGGAAGGGACTCGTTATGAGTGGTCATTTCTTTGGTAGGAAGCATAGACTGTAATTCTAGGCAGAATCTTCGAATGTTGTTTTAATTTATAAAGTTGAATAATAAGGCAACAGGTGGTAAGATTGTGGAAAGCTAAGATGTGGTAACATAAGATGTGTGATAATTTTAAACGTTACGCTGTGGGTCCCTGATATGTGAAATGAATTTTATGTTCCAGTTTTGGGACATCTGAAACTCCTCTCGCTTATGCGTGAGTGATTGATCAAGATACCATATATATGTATAGTTATAGTAATTGGATGCTATGAGTATGAGCTATGAGTATGAGCTATGAGTATGAGCTATCAGATGGGGTGTCGATAGTTGTGAGGTGATATGAACAGAAATATACAGCATAAGTTTTAATTTAGAAGATACTATAAATCTACATTGTAGTTGGTCCTTCAGTTTCACCAAATTCTCTTAATATTCATGAATAATTCGTAGAAATGAGACAAAAAAGCCAATAAACATCCATAATTAGTATTAAGATGTTCACTTGGCATCAAATAGCGTAATCGCTTGTATAGCTAACTCTGAATTTCAGTTGAGCTGGATTATCTGGTTCCAGCTTCATACATCTTCTTCAGAATCAATTGATAACAAGAAAGAAGAACCGTCTTCCTTATTGGAAACTCGGACGTCAAAACGGAATAACGGGAATGCCGAAAGATTCAAGTTGCTTGAGAGCCGTAAATTCAATACTACAGGCACATTTGCTTGCATTCGAGGACCCTTTCTTGTCTCTATCATCAAAGGGCTGCAAATGGGTGCGGCTAAATGCGGATTGCTGCAAAAAGAATTAGTGCGGGGGATCAAAGTGTAGTTCCACAACAGGTGATTTTTGCAGCATAAGAGTACGCATATCTCTTCGGTAATCACGATACTCCAGTATGATGTTGTACCAATTGGGATAGTATACTGTCCTTGTAATGCAACAATCAGCATTCTCACGCAAGACGATCAGATAAAGGTATGCGCTCATAAAGTTGGGTCGTGTTTTGGGGGAATGACTAACTGAAATACATTTACGTGGCATCAGAAATAATAACAATGCGTTGAATTGACCTCTGCCATGTCTTTATCTAATTAATAACTTTTAAAAATGAAAGGGGCACTAACAAGTCTGTATGCGATAGAAGGTGAGATGATGTTATTTCGGATTCTTGCTATACCCGGTTTACCCCATTCATTCAAATATAGCTTGCTTCACCTCTCCACACATTCACGAACATTCAGGACGCATAATTGCACGTCAACTTGCATGCCTGCCATTACATTCGGTATGCTCCGACATTCAAGGGCGATATTAAATATTTGCATTCAAAGCAACTTCAACTTTAATGCTCTTGTCTGTAGCTCAGGTCAGATTTTGTACTAATATACATAAGGAAGGTAAATCCTTTTCTGAAATTCGAAGGTTCAATATCGATTACTGAAAAGTTTTACGAACATGCAAAAGTCAGAGGAACATAGACTTTTGGGATCAAGTGCTTACCTGGCAACTAACAATTCGAATATTTCAGTATCACCAAGAAGAATTTGTCACAAACGGTCCAACTCTTTTGACTGGAAATTGACCAGGTGTAGATCAAATGATGCTGGATCTAACCCCAGCCTTGGGAAGGGCTCGATATCAACCCCGCCAGGTTCGCCCGTTTGTCTGAGACAGAAACCCCCTAAATATATAAACAACGGAACAGTTAACTCTAACCAAGTGTCGGTGATTGACTTAGATTTAGTCACTGAAGAGAGTGAGAAGTTCCAACGTCAATTGGTTTCCCATCGTCGGCAATCACTGACTCCAGAGGGTGCTTCCAAGAAGTGGTGGACAGATGAGTTTATCACAGAAGGGGAAGAAGTAGGTTACTATGCTGCATCCATAGGTAACTCAGAACCATTTTTGAAGCTTAATGAAAAGTGCCGCAAAGTTCTTTTTGAAGAGAAATACGACTCAAATCGCTGTCAAGGAATCTACAACAAAGCGACACTCTCACCTAAATCCACTGTTAGAGTACGGCCTTATCAAAGGTACGATTTTGAAGAAACTTTTCCGAATGGAGAGTTACCAGAATCACCTTTAGACCTTGTTAATCTGTTTTCTAGATCTGCTTTATCGTTAGAGGAAGCCCCTTCTATATCAGAGTGTATGGAACCAATTCACAAACACTTTGCTTCTAGAGTGCTTGAAAAGTTCAAGCTCTACTTTTAGACTCACCAAGTCTACTCCTCAGCTCATAATAATCCATACAACGTCACAACTATTTTTACTTTTTAGGAATATTTTTAATGAATTATTTATTCAAAGTTTTATTTATATGTACTTAATCTAATTGAGAGTCCAAGTTCTTTAATTGTTTCAAAACAGCAGACTTGGCAGTACCTCCAGTGGCAGTTCTTCTTTCAACGCTTTGTTCAAAGTTGAAAACATCTTTAACGTCTTCGGCAAATCTATTGTCGATAGCATGGAATTGTTCAAAGGATAATTTATCAATTCCAGTCAAATTGAGTTCTTCTGCTTGTCTAACACATTCACCAGATGTATGGTGAGTTTCTCTGAATGGCACACCTTTTCTGACCAAGTAATCAGCCAAATCAGTGGCCAACATATCCATGGTCAATGAACCTTCCATTCTTTCTTTATTAATTTTTAATGTGGAGATGACACCAGTGGCGATCAAGATGGAATGTTCTACGGTAGTCATAGCATCGAATAATGGTTCTTTATCTTCTTGCATATCCTTATTGTAAGTGGAGGGGATAGACTTCAAGGTCATCATGAACCCTGCAAGAGAACCGAAAACACGACCAGACTTACCTCTCAATAATTCAAGAGAGTCTGGGTTCTTTTTTTGTGGCATCAAAGAGGAACCAGTAGAATAAGCATCAGCTAACTTGACGAAGCCGAATTCAGCAGTGGAATAGATAATCAAATCCTCGGAGAATCTAGAAATATGGTTCATGAATAATGTGCTCCAGAATAAAGTTTCCACAACAAAATCACGGTCGCTAACACCAGTTAATGAATTACCAATGACTGAATTGAAGCCAAGTCCCTTGGCTAAGAACTCTCTATCAATCCCGTAGGGGTGGCCTGCAAGAGCACCACAACCTAATGGTGATTGGTTAACTCTTTCTAAAATTTGCTTCAATCTATTGTAATCTTCAGTAAAGTAAGTGGCATACGAAGATAACCAATGAGACCATCTAATAGGTTGGGCTCTTTGCAAGTGAGTGTAACCAGGCATCAAAACATCGATTTCACCTTCAGCTCTTTTCAATATAGACTTGATGAAATTGCCTAAGTGAACCAACAACTGCTTCAAATTCTCACGAACGTAGATTCTCATATCGGTTGCAACTTGATCGTTTCTGGATCTACCGGTGTGCACTTTACCAGCAATGTGCTTTCCGATCAATTCACCCAATCTTCTCTCGTTAGCAGTATGGATATCTTCATCACCAGGCTTCTCAACAAATTTCTCAGTTTCCCACTCGACCTTAATTTCATCCAATCCTTTGTGTATGGCAGCCAATTCTTCCTTGGTAATTAAGTTAATCTTCTCCAATCCCTCAGTATACACCTTGGTACCAGTTAAGTCTGCTTCATACATTCTCTTATCGTATGGCAAACTAGCGTTGTATAAATCCATCAAAGGATCGGACGCACCAGTGAATCTACCACCCCATAATCTGTTTTCAGCAGGTTGTTCGGACATGTTGTATTAACTTGTATTCAGCTTGTAATAATAGTTGGAGAGAAGAAAAGAGATGGTTGAATTTCCCCCTTTATATACTAATTTTTCAGTTCTTGAAAAGATTTTTCACCGCGCTTAACTGTGATTGCCCTTTTGGGACAAATTGGAGAGCGCACGACCCTTGAATTCTTTTCTAATTTGCAGCCTCATGGTCATTGGTGAGTCGATTAATGGCAGCGACAAAACTACCAAGAATGTATCAAATAAAGAGGTTGACTCATGTGGTTGAATTGGCCTTGTTGCATGCACTTCTACGGAAAACGTGGTAGACGCTGCTATCGAACACTGTAGTGGTGAATGATCAATGTCGTTCGGACAGATGTCGCATTTGAATCGTGATGCTTGTTGCGAATGTCGTGAATTTTTCCGTATGACTCAACAGTGTGAAGCAACGTACGAAGGTTGGCCATAGTGCTCCAAGAGCTATTTCAGGTAATTCAATCTTATGTTAGCTAGAAAATTGTTTCACTTAAATTTCCTATTGCTCATGAGAACAAAACGCTAATAATGATAGATTTGGAATGACCATAATCTTTTTGCTATCATTCTCCTGCATTAGTCTATGAAATAGCAGCGCAGAACCACCGATAGAAGGCACTGAACCTCTTGAAGAAGGTAAACAATCCACTTAAAACAATCGAAACATAACAGACTCACCACCAACCTCAATACAACTTCTCTAATTACAAACTATTACCACTCTCTGTATCTCCATTGTAAGGGAATTGTCAATGAAACCCTATTTGCTCCTCTTAGTAATCTCCATCTTAGTAATCTGCCTTTCTTTTTCGCTTAGCATGCGGCGCTCTCCACAATTTAGTCAACTTTTACTGATTACGTAGACAGCCTCTCAATCTCATATTCCACGCTTGAATGGTATAAATACTAAAGCAATTATGTTGAAAAGCCACAAGATCAATGAAAAGTAGACTCCATCTACTCTTAAACAATAAGAATATTCTTCAAAAGAAGTTTTCTTCAACCTCACAGTACTCCAATATGTCCAGATCAATCAAAGCAATCGTCGATTCCCATGTGTCCAAAGAAGGCCGTGGTGTCAGCATCTATCGTTCTCTTGGAGGAGGCAAGATAGATGCGGCCCTTGATCCTTTCAAGATCATTGATCACTTTTCGATCTTGAATGGTGGTTTCCCTGAACATCCACACAGGGGTCAGGAAACTATCACTTTATTGCTTTCTGGTAAAATCGCTCACGAAGATTTCACCGGAAAGAAAGGGATCTTATATCCTGGTGATTTACAATTCATGACAGCCGGTAGAGGGATTATTCACTCAGAAATGGCCGTGCCTGAAGATGACGGCACCCCTGCTGCCGGTATTCAGTTATGGGTTGATTTGCCAAACTCTTTGAAAGGTATTGAACCAAGCTATAGAGATTTGAGAGAATGGGAAATTCCTACTGTATCCCAGCAAGCTGGAGATGTGATAGTTAAAGTGATATCAGGAAAAAGCTATGGAGTTGAATCCGTGAAAAAGCTAGCGCACATTCCAATGGAATTTTATCATGTTAAGTTGAAGAACAATGGTGTGTTAATGCAAGAAGTTGGAATCACCAAGAACTTCTTTGTCTATGTCATCTCTGGAGAAGTTTCCATTAATGGTGAGAAGGTTAATGAGCATCAAAATGTCTTCTTCAATCAAGATGGTGGTGTGATCACTGTCACTAATGGTGGTGAACCAACGGAATTTGTCTTGATTGGAGGAGAAGTATTGAACCAAAAGTCTATTCAAAAAGGATTCTTTATTGCAGAGGATGAAGAGGGTATAAAACAAGCATACCGTGATTACAGGGGCTCTACTAATGGGTTTGAGTTAAGGTCGTCTTGGAAAACATTGATTAGTCATGGTGTAACTCAAGAAATGATCGATGGCCCATTGAATGGTAGTCTTGCAGCAAGAGAAGAGAAGAGATTGGCATACAATGAATCACATGGATTGTGATTGTGATATGAAATACAAGTGTATCAGGTGTCATTTGGATTGTGATGAAGTGTATGATGGGAATATTTGTGTAGCATAGGAAAGTGTATAGTGAATGTTAAGTATTGAAGAAGTCCAAGTAGCAGCTGCAATGTGATGATCTCTAACAATGGAAGTTGGGGTCACCATCTCTAGCATGATCTACGTATATGAGCGAATACGATGATTTAATCCACGTTGAGAGCATATTTGTTGATACTTGAAGCTATACTGTAGCACAAATAGGACAAGGTCCAGGGAAAACTCAGTAAACACTAGAACAACGAAGGCTTCTGTGTATTTTCAACGAGAGTCGGCAAAATCCGCCTACTCCTTGCAATAAGATGCTTTAATAGCTTAAATCACAACTACATTCCTCCACGCCACTGAAGCGAACTCTCTCTCTTGACTACTTCACATTTTGCACCAACTATCTGGCACAAAATCGTCTCCACATTGAACTAATCTAACTGAAACAATTAAAACAATGTAACCATAGCATTTAATGTCACATCCACAATCTTGAATAGTTCGTAATCAACTCGCTAAGCGCATACTTGTTGATATTGACAGAATTTCCAATCGGATTAGGAATGTATCATCTAGCTAGTCCTATATGCTTTAACTCAATTCGTCCATTTTTCAGTTTACGAAGATGCATTTTCCACGTTAATCTTCATGAGACTTCTCGAGGAATTTGAACATGAGTGGGATTCGACCCATTTGGCTTTACTTCATCGTTGCTAGCTTGCATTACAGGGTTCAAAGGATTATGAAGGTACCGGGTTTGCCACAAGATGGAATTGTCATAATGCCCACTCTCTCTTCTATAGCTTGAAATGGCGTTTTACAATATTAGCTTATGGCTATTGTAAGAGCTATATAGAAGCAGTGCAATGCTCTGAAAGAGAGTATTATATGGAAACAGCCAGTTCAGGCAGAACTGAATCCACTCACACCTACATTGTACCAGTATTTGAAGAGACAGGTATGAAGAGAGATCCAAGGAGATTGCAATCTACTGGAAGGTTTGAAAAGATATTCAGATGCCCGTATTGTGACCGAAGTACGAATATGAGGCTAGTTTGAAAGCACATATTTATTGGTACAGATCAATGCATTGATATTCGAGGATAATAGTTTTCAGCGATTTTAAATATGGGACTACACTATGACCTGAGTCATCTAGAACAGTAGGGATTCTGAATAATTGCTTGTTAATAAGTATGCTAGGTGAAACAAGAAGCTCTTGAAGTAGAAGCTCCAGTTCAAAGCAAGAATATGGAAATAGGAATACCAAGTTTCAGTTACTGGGCTTGTGACTTCATTGTTGTGTCTAATGACCAGGAGTTAACATGCGGCTGAGGACTCTTGAACTCGACCTTTAGACAACACCCTATGCCATTCTCAAAAGTACCAAACGTCTTCTAATCGTTCTTTCAGGCTAACAAAGGGATATCATGTCCTTTGCGCTTGCACTTGTTTATGTTTCTGTCTCATAAACAGAATAGACACATTTTTGCAGCCATTATAATAATCTAAGTGTGCAAACGCTAAGTGCTCTCAAGAGGTAGAATGCTGCAGAAATTCGCCCAGATTAGGCAAATTGCAAATATTGATGGAGCCAAATATTTTTGTTAGATGATCAACACATATTACAGAGTAAATGATTGCTATCAATCCACTACACTTTTTGTCTTATAGTTACTATTATTATTATTGTATATTATTCTTATAGTTTCCAAGGATAAAATGTTCTCATGAAGTAGTTCTTGGCTGTCATCTTTAGCAATTTCTCATACTTAGTTTGTTGTAAGAGCAAATTACCTTCCTCATCTTCATTGGTAGTTATTTGTTGTAATTTCAGTAGTCTCTGTACTACTTCCTTAAGAGTTCTCCGAACAACCCATTCACGGATTACAAGCATCAGTAGGAAACAATACATGAAGCAAGTTCCCGCGAATATCTGGGAGTTTAAATATGGTTTAGAAGCATTATCCCTAGTAAGTGCAAGAGATATAACACCTGCAACCAAGCAACCGGGGGAGTTCATAACGTTGATTCCTCCCCAGACAACATCCAAAGAATCTTTATCTTCAAGTAAATCTGAAGCAAGAGATAAAGTCATAGTTTGCCCTACCCCGGAAATCATCCCCACAAGACAGCAGAATGCAATCATTGATGCATATTCATCCACATTTATCCAAAATGCATAAAGAATAATCAGGACGACGAGACTTATACCTGCTGAAGCATTGAAGCGCCCAACTCTATCAGCGAACATACCCATCAATGGTCTGCCAACACACAGTGCTGCATTCATGATAGCATTAACATTCAGAACCTGTGAAATGGATAGTCCTATGGACAGTGCAAATGGAGCAATAGTGAATAACAAGAGAATGTATCCAACCTGGCAAAATACAAACCAAAGCGAAAGTAACCCAAGTTCATATCTTTGGAAGAAAATGGTGAAATTACATGTATGCCGTAAACTTGTCAACATGAATTCCCTAGTCGTTGTTTCCAGGAGTGGTTTTCGCTTGCAATTGAATGGTTTCAAGACAATCAACGCAATTCCTACCAATAAAAAGGCAATACAGCACAACATACGCAATGCCCAACGTTGGTCTCCCGTAAGTTGAATCATACTACTTACAGCAAGTGAGAAAACAAGACCTCCAAGACCTGCTCCTGATATTGCTATGCCCATTGAAGTGGCCTTTCTAGTTGTGAACCAAGTTGGAAGAACAATGGTCGAAGGAATGAAAATGAGCAGGAAGGATATCCCGATAAGGACACCTTGTGTAAGGTAGATCTGCCAGAATTTGGTAGAAAATGATGCAAGGATATACCCAACTGTTTGGAATACAATGCCAATTCCAATGACCGATCTAGCACCTATCACCCTACATAAGAATGTGCTGAGAGGTGCAAGTGCTAAAGCAAGAAACATTACTGTACCACCAATGAGGGCATAGTCGATACTGCTTGCCCCAGGGAATTGGTTGGAGCTCATGTAGAAATCAAGGAATATCCCAAAACTTGCATTAGCACCCCAAGTACCAAAACTTGCAAACATAGCAGTCAATGCAATGATCCAACCATAACCCCCATCAGGTGGTTGATCATCTTCACCTTGTTTTTCAATGTCTGAGTTTTCACCATCCATATCTCTTTGTAGTTCTTCACTGTTCTTATGAAGCATGTCCTTCTCCAGCTCAACTTTATGTAGGTTAGCACTGTCAGAGTTACCCAGTTCAGCCCTGTGTAGCTTATCTACCTTCTGGCCCACTCTATTGTCTTTATCTTCCTCCAGCTTATCTATCTCCAGGTCGAACGTTCTTAGCGATTCCTGGTCATCTGTGTCAGCTGTGAAGCTAGTCGAGTTCATTACTTTGTCGAGTCTATGGCTTTGTCGACACCTTTAAACACGTTGCAAACTTTGCTCTTTTTATAATAGTTGGATCAAGTACATCTCATGAGTACTTCTTTATCAGTATCAGGGCTTCCCACCGTACAGAAATTGCCTGGGATTAGTCAGAAGTGTGCCCGTATAGTTTTTCTATATCGCGCACGGAGATCTTCGTTGCGTCCCCGGTTTACCACTTGAGCCTCTCGTTGCTTGTTCTGCAGCATGCGCCTTAACCTTGCAAGTTGATTAAACTAAGCCTAGTTGAAACACAGTTGAACCCACGCAAGATCCCACCATTTAACTTGTTGCCTGAGGTTGTTTCTGGCCACAGGACTTAGATATGTGTCAAAGGTTGATGCATATAGTAGAATGATCTCGGAATATCTATATTAAATTTTCCGCAAAGAAATTTTAAAAACCTTCAAACCTTGCATACGATTTGTTGACCCACTTACTTATCTGATTTATAAGGAGATGGTTGCTTGAAGATTGTTCCATCGCTTTGTTGGGACACCGCAAACTGGTGATGCAATTCTAAGTCAAACCATTTAACAACTTCAGGTGGAGCTTTCTTCTTCGAATACGCATGTAATAGTATTGAGGATAACTCGTGCCGTGCAAGGAAAAGAAATTGGGTACTCGAGTCACAAAGCATTAATGTAGAGTGGATGCAAATTCCAGAAATCCTCACCGTTTGTTAACTCTCTCTACTATCGAATTTGAACGGCACCCAATAGTATAGTTAACTAGACAGCCTACTGTTTAAGGTAGCAGGCCCCATCATCTCTCTCAAAGCATACCTCTACTGGAAAATGCGTCGTGAATTTTATTACATATATATTAACTCTTCATTCAACTTCAAAATTATGGCTTACATCTTCCAGTGAATCTAGGGTATAACGAACAATCTCTAACAGTAAATCTGTCACACAACCAGGCCAAAATTCTTTCGGTACCCACACCATACCCACCGTGAGGACAAGTACCGTACTTTCTCTGGTCAGTAAACCAATAGTAAGAATCCAAATCTAATCCTTCTTTCTTGATAGAAGCAACTAAGTCATCGTAATCGTGAGTTCTCATAGAACCACCTGTGATTTCACCAACGTTTGGCATCAAAACATCAACAGATTCAGTAACTCTCTTATCATCTAGACATTTTTGCATGTAGAACGATTTGATTTCACCTGGGAAGCGAATAAGTAAAATTGGTTGGTTGATTTCATCTGTCATCTTTCTTTCAGCAGCTTCAGCAATATCATCACCAAACTTGAATTTTTCACCATCCTCGTTGAAAATCCCGTGCTCGTTCAACCATTCCAAGGCTTCTATGTACTCCATTCTGAGGAAAGGCATACTTGGTGGTTTGAAACCGGGGTTCAATTTTTCAATGAGCGGACCCAGAACCGGGTCTTCCATAACGTATTTCACAACATTGGTGATCAAACGTTCTAAATGAGACAACATATCGTCGAATTCTATAAATGCCATTTCACTTTCAACGTGGGTATATTCGGATAAGTGTCTTCTAGTGTGAGATTTTTCAGCACGGAAAGATTCTTGGACACAAAAAACATCCCCAAGAGCTGGTAAACAAGTTTCCAAGTACAATTGGGAGGATTGGGTCAAATAAGCTTCTTCGCCATAGTAGTCCATCTTGAACAAGGTAGATCCACCTTCAACTTGGGTTTGAACCATACATGGAGGGGTAACTTCGGTTTGTCCTTCTTCGGCGTAGAATCTTCTGAGTGCAGTCAAGAGAGATGCTCTTACCTTCATAACACCTGATAAGGTTTCACCTCTTAATGCTAAATGACGTTGATCTAATAATAACGATGGGTCAGCATTTTCTTGAACCTTGTTGGTGAATGAGTCGTCTCCACCTGGAGCCAAGCCGACTACTTCGTAATAATCAGCTTGTAATTCAACACCACCCGGAGCCAGTTTGCCTTCTGGTAATTTGTGAATAACACCCTTAATAGTTACAGTAGATTCTAAAGTCAATTCTTGGGTTACTCTGGCCTTGGCTAAATCGCCTGCAAATACACATTGAATGAAGCCGGTACCGTCTCTCAAGGTGACGAAAGCAAGACCTTTTTGCAATCTCAAACGATGGACCCAACCTTGAACCACAACTCTGGTATCTAAGTTATCTTGTACGGCTCTTAATTTAATCTTTCTAGCAGATGGCAAGGATTCATCTTCCACAATCTTAATCAAGTCCAACTCAGCCAATTTCTTAGCAGCGTCCTCTTGGTTCAATTTGGATTGTTCTTCCAACTTGGCTTGCTTTTCCAACTTCTTCTTCAATCCGTCGGATCCTTTCTTGGCTTTCTTGAGTGCACTAGCTGATATTTCAGCATAAGCAAATTCCTCAGAGTCTTCTACTTGCTTGTAGACGAAGACCTTGGCAGAGGCATCTTGGAAAAGGGCGTATGCCGGTGTTTTGTAAGGAGTTTGTTCCGAACCAGCGGTTGGAACGTCCTCGCCTTTAGCTTCGTTAACGTATACACTAGACATTTCTTCTAACTGTTCTAACAAAAGAGGTTAAGTGGGGGAGGGTAGTATGATACTTTTATAGTTCGAAATTGAAAAAAATTAGTCACTAGACTGGAAAGTACGCGACTTTGAACAGAAGCGTAAGTCTAATACCAAGACTGTTTAGGATGCAATTCATTGATGTCTATGACAGACGAGAGTTCCTTATTAGTGCAAGAGATTTTGCTTAAGTGGACAATTTGCCAGTGATTTCGAGGGTTGCGGTGTTGATCAATTTGTTTCAAGTTGTTTCCAATTCAAATTCTTTTGTAGACCACTAATTTTATGGTACTATGTAGATAATGAAATATCCAGTACTGAGAAGGGTTCAAGGCCTACGTATCACTGGAAGGACGAAATCTCTAGTCTTGAAACCAAGGGAACCTTTCAGGAACTCGTCACATGGATCATTCCAGTCATTGCTTCTTATGAAAACATCACTACTATCATTATGGCAGTCCTCCCATCTCCTCTTCGTAGCTTTGACTCCAATTTATGATTCCAGCTTTACGTAATGTTATCCCCCCTCTACACAGTGCGTTTCATCCAGTCGCTGTGAATTTTTCACAAGTAAAAAAATTCGATAACTCACGGTGTCCCCCACCACACACTATACCCATCCGTTAATAATGGCCCTTGTCCAATCCTTAGCCGCCTTATCGTTGGCCACAGTTTCTTGCAAACCAGGCCAGGTTTGCCACGCTACAAAGACCCTCATCTTCAAGCCAAAGACCGCCAAAACTGCCACTGCCGTTCCTATTGTTGTCTTCGCCTTACTGACTACCCAAACCCCTTCCCCTTTGATTGCCCATGCTGCTGGTGTTAAAGAACCTAGATTGGCAAAGGACGACTTAGTTGCTGAGTTCTTTGGTACTACCGGTAAGGAGGTTTCGATCGCAAACTTGAGTAAGGACTTGGCTGGCAAAATCAAGATTGTCATCGATAAGGCCATTGTTGATGACCAAACCTTGATTTTGGAATTAAGTACAGAATCTGCAAAGGTTTGCATCAGTTCCAAGACTGTTAATGAGTACTTGGCTAGTACAGGTATTGAAGTTATCACTGTTGACTTTGCTGCTGTTCCTGCTCCAGCAGCATCTTCGTCAACAGCTCCTCCTGCCAAAAAGTCAGTCAAGAAAGACAAAGAAGCTGCCAAGTTGGACGATGCTAAATTAATTGGAATTACCGTAGATAAATCGAAGGATTTCTCCCTGTGGTACTCCCAAGTTTGTGTTAAGGGTGAAATGTTGGATTACTATGATGTTTCAGGATGTTACATTTTAAGACCAAACTCATATGCTGTTTGGGAAACCATTCAAGATTGGTTCAATGTTCGTATTAAGAAGTTGGGAGTTCAAAATTCTTACTTCCCTATGTTCGTATCGGCCAAGGTTTTAGAAAAGGAAAAGGACCACATTGAAGGCTTTGCTCCAGAAGTAGCTTGGGTCACCAGAGCTGGTTCCTCTGAATTGGAAGAACATATTGCTATCAGACCTACCTCTGAAACTGTCATGTATCCCTACTATGCCAAGTGGATCAGATCTCACAGAGATTTACCAATTAAGTTGAACCAATGGAACTCTGTCGTCAGATGGGAATTCAAACACCCACAACCATTTTTGAGAACAAGAGAATTCTTGTGGCAAGAGGGTCATACTGCTCATTTAGGTAAAGAGCAAGCTGCCGAAGAAGTTGAACAAATTTTGGGTTTCTACGCCGGTGTTTACGAAGAATTATTGGCTGTTCCAGTAGTAAAGGGTAAGAAGACAGAGACTGAAAAATTTGCCGGTGGTGATTACACTACCACTGTTGAAGGTTTCATTCCAGCAACTGGTAGAGGTATTCAAGGTGCAACTTCTCATCACTTAGGCCAAAACTTCTCAAAGATGTTCAATATTTCTGTTGAAAACCCCGAGGGTTCCGACAAAGAGAGATGTTTTGCATTCCAGAACTCTTGGGGTCTTTCTACTCGTGTAATTGGTGTAATGATTATGACTCACTCAGACAACAAGGGTCTTGTTTTACCACCAAGAGTTGCTATGAACCAAGTTGTAGTTATTCCAGTTGGGTTAACCTCAAAGTCATCTGACGAAGAAAGGGTTGAAGTCAATGCGGGTGCAAAAAAGATTGAAAGCAGATTGCTGGACGCTGGTGTACGTGCCATTGGTGATTACAGAGATATTTATACTTCTGGATGGAAATTCGCCGATTGGGAATTAAAAGGTGTTCCATTACGTGCTGAATTTGGTCCTAAGGATTTTGCTGCTGGCCAAGTCACTGTTGTAAGACGTGACGACAGTTCCAAGTACACTGTCAAGTTATCTGAATTGGAAACACGTATTCCAGAGATCTTGGAAGAAATGCAAGCAGGACTTCTTGCCAAAGCTCAAAAGGAGTTTGATGAACACCGTGTAATTGTTGAAGAATGGAAGGACTTTGTTCCTACTTTAAATGCTAAGAATGTTATTCTTTCACCATGGTGTGGTGTTGCTGAGTGTGAAGACGATATCAAGGATTCTTCAGCTAAGCAGGACAACGGTGAAGAAGAAGAAGAAGAAGACGAAAAGGCCCCTTCAATGGGTGCTAAATCGTTGTGTATTCCATTTGAACAACCAAAGTTGAAGCCAAATCAAAAGTGTGTCAGATGTAGCAGAAATGCAGTTACGTACTGTATGTTTGGGAGATCTTATTAGATGTAAATAGCGGATTATAATAAAAATAATGATTTTGAGACGTATGAACAATGATATGGGAGCTTCTCTTCGGACCCAGTATAATGATAGCACATGGAGGAAGTGAATAAGGGAATTGTAAAAACACCAGAAGCTACTGTCACTAACAAGTTAAAGCACAAAATGGGAGCAAGCTAAGGTGGGTGTCTCTGTACAATGGAAAAGGTGAGCTCTTTCGTCTCAACCAATAGATGTTGGAAGAGTCTACGTGGATGATTCAAGATCAGAATGTATTGGCGACATTGGAAAACCATTCATCTCCTTCTTGAACATTGATAGATTTCGCTACCGTTTTTCCTTCTTCCAAATCCAAATAGTATATGCTTTTAAGTCCAAGACTCTTCACATATTCCCACGCCTTTGGATAAAAGACTCCTAATTGTTTCAACGAGTGAGAATCATCCGAAAGGCAAAAGCGAGCTCCGCCATACTTCTTTATGGCTTCTGCAATATCTCTCTTAGGGTATGGTGTTTTCCAACCCTTTCTAATCGCAGCAGAGTTTAATTCAAAGATAGCACCATACAGAGCAGCCCTTTTGATGTTGCGAACGATGAGCTGCCAAACCTCCGGCCAATCTCGCTCTATGTTGATATCCTTTAAGAGCTTATTTGTAGTTGGATCAATTTGATCATTAGGAGTGAGTAATCTGATCAAGTCAAAATGACCAATGACTTCTGGCTCCAATTGATCTATAACGGAAAATTGCAATTCGAAGTAGTCTCTATAAAGCATTCTAGCAGTTCCGTCTACAGTAGATTTCTGAGCATCGGACCACAATTCAGGTGAAAAATCAATTGGAATCTCGTTGACATAGTGTACGGATCCTACAGACATGTCAATCTCCGGATGATCTTTCAATATTTGTGTGGTGTAGGTGATATGTTCCTGATTCAAACCCTCCACTTCAAACCCAACCAAAATCTTCATCAGAGACGATAGGTATTGTTTCTGGAGTTCCCTGGCATGCTTTAAGTAATTGTTGAAGTTCCGAGCCAAATTTTCAGCAGTGTATGCCTTTTCGATCTCTTCAGGGTATAAGAAGCTATCATGTAGTCGAGGCATATGCTCAGTAAGACAAAATATCTTAAAGCCACGTTTATGGGCTTGAGCAACGATATCAACCAAAGAGTCCTCGGCATGTGAAACGTAGTCACCACTGTGAGTGTGGTGTGAGTGCATTGGAAGCAATGTTTGGCAAAGAAGAAGTCTTTTGGTATACCCAAACTATTTGGTTCGTTTTGGTTATCGTCGATACCTCGAAATTAATATGCACGACAGACCTTCGAGGTTGCAAAAAGGGATTCAAAGGGATACAGGAGTACCAATTGAGTGGAAAGACAAGTCTAGGTTGCTTTGGGGTGTTCCTTGGCTTAGAGGGTTATATTTTCTTCAACTCAAAGCTTTATTTGACTATTTCGTTTGTATATCTGGAGGTGTTACATACTTGTATGTTAGCGAATGGTGGAAGAATATCAGTAAGTCATCTTTTAGGTACTCTAGTGACATATTCATCTGTGAATTAAGAAAGATTAGGACACATGAGCACTTTAAACAGATTCCAGGTCGCCCGGGCCTTATAATATACTGCATCATCATATTACAACGTAGAGACACTCACTCCAGAGTATACGTACGAAACACCAGTGCACGCACCACTATGACTATTTTTCACTCGTAAAATGAACCTTCTTCTTCAAAGCGGACCACTGCTACCACACATGTACAGACTGTTTTCTACTTTTTCGAGGCTATCTTCGCTCACTCCTACCATAAGGGAGCTTTTGAGAGTACCTGCAGCCAATAATTCTGCCATTAGTGCTCTTGGACACGTTAAATCAATACGTCGATCAAAAAACATCGGATTTCTCGACATCAGCGATGGAACATGCCTGTCCAATTTGAATGTTGTGGTGAAAGACCCAAAGATCCTCGATAATGTGAAGGTAGGCCAGAGTGTTCGTGTTCGTGGCGATTGGTGTGAATCAAAAAAGGAACAACTGTATGAACTTGTTGTTAAATCTGATCAAGATGCTCACGTCATAGAAGTCATAGGAGACGTACCAGAGGATTACCCTATTCAAAAAAAATCTACCAGCTTACAGTTTTTAAGAGGCTTGCCAACTTTAAGACATAGAACTTCAACTTTGGGTTCTGTTTTGAGGTGCCGATCGTTCTTGGAAGCTGAATTAAGCAACTTCTTCCGCAAGAACGATTTTACTAAAGTGGTGCCTCCAATGATAACCAGTTCTGACTGCGAAGGAGCAGGAGAACAGTTTTACTTGCAAGATAAAGTGTTTTTTGGAAAACCAGCGGCATTGACGGTTTCAACGCAATTGCATTTAGAAGTTTTGGCACTTTCACTAAATAGAGTCTATACATTGACACCTTGCTTCCGTGCTGAAGTTTCACACACGACTCGTCATCTCCTGGAGTTCTGGATGTTGGAAGTAGAGATATGTTACTTGGAGAAAATGTCACAGATAACCATTTTTACAGAACAGCTCATCAAGTATGTTACTCAACAATTGAAAGAGAGCAGTGATGATTTGATAGCAGGCAGATTCAGTAAATCAGAACAAGATACTATGAGACAAAGATGGGACACAGTTCTCAATAATGGTAAGTCATGGCCTGTGATAACATACAGAGAGGCATTGGAGATTATAAATCAAGAAAGAGGTGAGAAGAAATTGATCTTTGGAGACGATATCTCCACCCTGGATGAAAAATGGCTTGCTGGAGATCATTTTAAATGCCCTGTCTTCGTAACAAGCTACCCTGCTATGCAGAAACCGTTCTACATGCCTGTGGATGGGGATCAAACCGTTGCCTGCTTCGACTTGCTTTTCCCTGAGATAGGCGAACTCGTGGGCGGGCTGATGAGAGAGCACAACTACGAAACCTTAGTGGCTGAGATGAACAAACGTGGGATGAATGTTGATGATATGCAATGGTATTTAAGCACAAGGTTAAATGGTTCAGTTCCACACGGTGGTTTTGGTCTTGGGTTTGAGAGGCTTGTTGCATATTTGGCTTTAATGGAGAATGTTAGAGAAGTGATTCCATTTCCTCGATCCCCAGAGAGCTGTCCATGTTAGTCTGGGGTATACTTGTATATAGTTTAGTATCTTTTGAAGTTTAAGTTTCATTGGTATTATAATCCATTTTAATATAAATAGGCTTTACCATGATGGGCTAAACCCAGTAAGATAAACTCGGTTCTATTTTCAACAATAGAATGTTACCCAGATCCTCCGCCATAGGCTCCTCAAGTATATTTACAATTTTTCGCAGCCATATGACTAACCATGCCTATTATACTTACCAGCACCTTCAGCATGACTTTATGGAGATATCCCTTTAAGATTAAGTCTCGAGTACATATTTCGAGTAACTAGAGGTTTCTCCGTCTTTTCAAACAAGGTTCAGTACAATTTTCAGCTCTCGGCTATAGTAAATGGCACAAAAATGAACTCCAGTCGAATGAAATCCAATAAACCCACCAAAGTCATATTAAATCTCATACAAGATGCTAACTAAAGATACTAGCCGCTATTCCACCTACTAGACAGAGTCAGCCACTTGGTGTAAACATAATATTCACTTGAAAGCAGTATTTGAAAGTGGGGCGAAGAGTCCATTTTCATGATACTTTGGTTCAACCCCTCTCGACCCAAAAATTGTATTCGCTATCAGCACCTTCGAGATCAACGAAAAGAACAACCTGACTCTACAAAGTATACCGTGGGAGCACAATCAAGAAATACTGTGCTTTCCAACTAGAAAATGGACGTTTTACAATATTTTGAGGTGAATATTGACATCAGAGTCTTCTCTAGGATTCCTCGGATGGCTGTAACCTCATTGGTATGAATTGAGGAGAAGCAACAGTTGGTGTGCTGAAATGAAGTAAGGCGAGCATAGATAATTGTAAGCTGTTAGTTCCAAGTATATTATTGACTTTATGTAGTGAAATGACATAAATATTGTAACTGTTGTTGTCTCTGTTGTTTAAACAGCTTTCTTCAAATTGACCTCTGGAGCTATACTAATAAGAACATCCAAATACAGTCTAAGATATTTTGGAAGCAAACTATTTTGAAATGAAAAGCAAAGTGGAACATGGGCCATGAATTTTGATTGTTAACATCCAAGTATCCAAATAGTATTTAATTGATGAAGTCAATTGATGAAGTCAATTGGTGTAGGTTAGTTGTCATTTACTGAATTTTGCAGCAATTGGAACCATACAAACAGCTTAATAGAGAAAAATCGTACAAGGTCTGAGATTCCACCACAGTCACGATCCTAAAGCCATTTTTTTGCCAATCTCATGAACAACCACCTCTGTTATTTATGCACCAGTGAACATGTGGCTGTTCCCTATTTCAGCCCCATTCCCCCATCCCCATCACTCCCAAAATAGTTGCAGCCATAAATGTCGAATTTCAAGAATAATTAAATGTCTCCACCCCAAGCATCAACTACCCAACAGCTCGAGTTATCGAACTGAAATCACACGTTATTGGAGTCAAATCGCTCCATAATCCAGAATATTAACCAAGAATATCTTCCGACCTCACCAACCCACCTCTTCCTACTCGAAAGATAATCTCCTTCTCCGGTTCCACCTATTACGTTACGTAATCATTTTAAGTCGCAGATATCTCTTTTTGCCTTTGATAAAATTTTCATTTAAAAGCAAGTGGAAATTCAACAACCCGTTCCCCATCTTACTCCAAGAACCTAGCAAATCAAGACAGAATGGACCAATTAAACGTTAAGGAACAACAAGAGTTCCAACAAATTGTTGAACAGAAGCAAATGAAAGACTTCATGAACTTATACTCAAACTTGGTGTCCAGATGTTTCGATGATTGTGTCAATGACTTCACCTCAGCCAGTTTGACCACCAAGGAATCTGGATGTATTTCCAGATGTTCCGAAAAGTTCTTGAAACACAGTGAACGTGTTGGAACGAGATTCCAAGAGCAAAAGTGAGTAGCTTTACTAAATAACCAATTTACTTTGATTTCATACTAACCAAACCAAGTGCTTTATTGATGCAAAATATGCAAAAGCGTTAAACATTAGATCAAGTGTACATAGTTCAATAAGATTTATCAGTATTATGGATGTAGATGAGTTTGTTTCCAAGAGGTTAACGTCGACCTATCACTGAACTGTGTGGATGGCCAACTGTTGCAGTTAGTGGCAGCAAAGTAGCTAAAGATCAGAAATGAAGGTCATAGAATAATTGACGAGGGATTGAACTTTATAAATGTAATCAAGCATTCTTCGTATTAAAGATATTTAAGCATTAATTATCAACACTACGTTGTGTATACACCCTAAGATGTCTCTGATCACTGAATTGTCTATACACATCAAGCTGCCTTATTACGGTGTCTTATTTGCATCCGTTTCGCTTACTTAATTTTTGTGCCTGTGAAATCCTCGAATTTTCACTAAATTGTCACTAACTATTTGGGCGGGGGACACCATTAGGGCAGACTTGATAGGGGCCAATTCTATTTTAAACGGGTCCTTCAGGGTTCTTCCAAGTTATCTATAAAATTGTGATTACTCTTTGACACTTTAACCCCATATCTCTTTCATCGCGCTATTGTAGTCTAGCGATGAATCGCGAAATATCTCACTAAATTAGCGACAAAAATTCTCACTAGAAAAATTCTCACTAGAACTTTAGGGACAGAAATATCTACCACTTTTCAGACAGCTGAAGAAAACGAAGATAAACACATCAATACGCTCCATTTAAAGGTACAGCTCAAGGACGGAGCTAGCGCAAATAAGTATCCACAATCCCAAAGATCCGAAGTCAAAGATAAAATGCCGTCTCCGATGAATAGTGAATTCCTCCTAACGTTGGTCGGAGCAATCATCAATAAAACACTCAAACAACACGAGATATTGAACCAAACCAATAATTCCAATAAAGTACAGATGCCATTGCCTATTTTCTTTGAACAATTACAGAGCTTACTCCTGAAATACACGCAAAAGTTCGAGATAACTCGACAGACCGTCGATAATGCGATGGTCTTGTCGATCATTCAAAGAAGTAATTTCTCTGAATTCGTGATAATCAATGATTCGTACCTTATTATATTGCTATCGAACTTCCATTCTGGAAGGTTCAAGAATATCATTTTAAACTCTTTGTTGAGTTACTCGAAACTATTAATCAAGCAGATATACGATTTGAAGGGCACTCCTGAAGTCCAAACTGAGATATCAATCAAATCACCTTCCAACCCTCCACAAAATCCACCCCATCATCCAACTCATTTTGCAAAGATACCTGAAATAGAAGGGGATAATATTAAGGAAGATGAACTCGAAGTTGCTGTATCAAAGAATAGTGAGCTTGACTTGATAGAAGACTCCCTGGATGAGGCCATGCCTGAACAAGTTTCAAGTAGGAATATCTCAAGTAAAGACCAGGATATATGCTCTGATGTCCGCTCATCTCTAGTGATTCCAGATTCCCAGGAAAGCGAACAAGACCAAGATCAAGTTGTTAATAAAGAAGAGATACCTAAACAGGAGCAAGAGGCAGAAGACGAGCGGGAAGAAGAAGAAGTTATAACGGACAAATTTCAAAATGAATCGGACAAAGACATGAACGAAAAAAGTGCCCAAGAATCTCGAGAAAAGCAAGCTGATGACTCTTCTAATTCTAGGATACCAAGTAAAGAATTACTAATTTCTACGTCAACTGCACACTCCGGTCTCACTGCAGTCAAATCAGTCGATGAGGTAGCACAGCTGAACAATATTGAGGATGGTAAGCTAGGTGAGGGCGAAGAATCTTCTGAAAAGTTAGAGAAAGAGAATGCTCAAATCAAATTCGAAGATGAGGACATAGATATGGACGATGTTGAACAGGAACAAGATCAGGAAGAAGTCTCAAAAGTGAAGTCTCATGAAAAGATTTCCTCAGGATTAGAGGATGATGAAGTCGATGAAAAAGAAGAAGATAATGAAATAGAGAATTTTGAAAGTAACAAGCCATTGATTTCGGAAGATCCTAGTTTACCAAAGCCCGCTGAAGCTACTAAAGTTTCAGTGGCACTGGAGCATGCTGAAGAAGAACAGCAACTTAAAGAAACCGCAAGAGAGGTGGACGAATCAGCTAAAGAAGAAGCTGAGCTGGAGGTTGGCCTGGACGCTGATCTGGGTGCTAATGAAGTAAATTCCAAAAGAAGCACCACAAAGAAACCTGAAGTGGAAAAGACACAATATATTGAAGAAGCTTCACAAACGGAAGAATTGCAACCAGAATCTAAGATCACCTCTCGTAAACGTTCCATTTCTCCTTCTCCTGCCACCCCTTTCATCCAAAACAAACGCTTCCAAAATATTGCCGTTAACCTTATAAAATCGATACAGGCACATCGTTATTCACTGCCTTTCTTGCAAGCAGTACAAATGCGAGAAGCCAATGATTATTATGATGTCATATATGAGCCTAAAGATTTGAAGAACATATTAAAGGAGGTTAAGAAGAAAACAACCGAGCCGTATTATCTGCTGGTCAAGCAATTGGAAAGAGACATTATGCTCATGTTTGCAAATTGCATTATGTACAACAAACTGGATGAAGACTTGGTACAACTTACAATCAGCATGCGGAATGATGTTACGAATATTTTCAAGATATTTGAAGAGGCGGAGCTGGAAATGTGATAACAACTCCAACCGGAACACAATACATAGGAGCCAGTCGACAATGAGCTGATAGATAATAGGAAGTAGTTACGAAACCAATAAATATTCGTATTGTCTAATTAGGCAGCGCATTTTTATTTTTAAAATTTCTGATTTCTTGTTTCTGAATTATCACGAAACTCGTTTTTGCAGTTTACTTGAAACCCATTAGATTGCATTATCTGCTATATAATCTTGTTGAGCAGGGACATCGTTTTCCGCTCAAAGATGTCTCACTGCGGTGGTTGCTGGAAGATAAGGGTCACAGGGACAGCGAATGTAGAATCCAGAGATAAGCGAGTCACAGGGACAAGCGAGATTTTGATGGAAATCACAGGGACAGAAAACAAATGACTTGAAAAAAAATCAACGAGTGCATTCAACTTTGAATTCAAGAGTGAATCCATGTTTGTTGTAGAGATTAGAGATCGAGATGCCTATGTACATCGAAATCAAGGTGGATTTCATGTTGTTCGTTAGTTGGTGTATGCCCTGCTTGTTATGCTAAGCCCTCATGTACCTATTTCCTAATCTGGGGTGGTTGCAAAATGTGACACTTTTGACAGATAAGTTGCAAAACAAAAATGGATTGCTGCAAAAATTATTGACAGTGGTATATTACGAGTGATATACGGGAGCTTGAATGCTGTGTGTTCTGGGGTTATCAAATTTTGGGAGTGTGTGAGAGATTAGGAGAGCTTTGTGCGTTGGTATTTTGATCTTTTGCCCGTAACATTAGGAACAGCTCGTGTCATAACAAGCATGCATCTACTTTTGAAACACCTGGACTAATCTTTTGGTGGATTAAGCAAATATAAATATTTAAAAATCTCATTCTTATATACTCTATAAAAGTTTGACTAACTATCGAAGAGCTGAACTATAAGGCAGCTAAGAATGAGCACTGGAAAGCTCAACCGCACTTAATTTCTCAGTATCCTTTTGCACGGAACTAACCAGCTGTTCCTCATCAACCATGTCGATGCCTGAAGTAACTTTCTGCTCTCTTGTGTGTAAATATTGAATAGCAAGTGCAACAGCAAGTGTAGCAAGACATGTACAAATCATGGCAATTCCACCTCTGGTGAACTTTGGAGATTCCTTAGCAGCAAAGAAGAGGATCGACCACCATGCATTTACAGCAGCATTCAAAGCATTCATTGAGGCCAAGGTAATGGCTCTTAATTGTAAATCATCTGCACAAACCACATTGGCCCAAGCGAAGAATACAGTTTGACCGGAGTAAGCAATTCCAGCAATATAGTGAGCAGCAAACACGTTTGCAGTTTTCAATGGAGCTGCAAGAATCATGATAGCAGCGATGATAAGGGCACAAGAAATAAAAATAGCAATTTGATAATGGTTTTTACCACCAGTCATGTTAATGTAGATAGAACTAGTCAAGGTAGCAAAAATACCGACTGCAAAGATACCCATTGGATAGTAATTATTTTGAGTTACAGGGTATTTGAAATGCAACAACCAAAGTGAAAACAAGGAATTTGAAGAGAAGGACTCGTTCAAACCACCAAAAATCCACAATGATGAAAGAGACCACCACTTCCAGTTACCAAATACTCTTTTAACAAGGGTCCAATTGAAAGCAGACTGAGAAGGTTTGGTACGCTCTCTCCTTCTAAGGGCAGCAGCGTGCTCTTCTTCCGTAAAGTAAAATGCCTTGCTGACTTCAGGCATATCTGGGAAGAATATTAAACCAAACATCACAACAGGAATTGTAATTAAGAAATCAATAATAAAGAGCCATCTCCAGCCTGCAATACCTCTATAGTCGTCCATGTGTTTGTAAATTGCAGCTTGCAAAACAGAGGAAATAATGGAACCAACCAAACCTGAACAAGTGAAGATTGCAGTTCTGAATGGTAACAAATCTTCATCGTAGAAAGAACCCAAGATCAAATGAGTTCCGGAGAACGTCACAGATTCAAACATGGCAATAAAGAATCTGATGATAAGAACTTGTTTGTAAGAAGTAGCCTTATAGATTGATAACGTAAGAAGACCCCAAGCAGTAGCACAGAAAGATAACCAGTATCTTGGTCTGATCTTAAGCAAAATTAAATTATGTGGAACCATAGCAACAATGTAACCAACGTTGAAAACTGTATTCAAGATAGAGATATCGTTTCCTTCCATTTTCAAATCGACCTTCATACCAGAAACATAGGCATTAGCTAAGTTGGATCTATCCAAGTAGTTCACCCAATAAATAAGACAAACGTAGGAAAGAATGAAACAATCTTGTTTCATCAAGAGCGAACGTTCAACGGCATCTCTAGGCCTGGTACCCCAGCAAGCAGTTCTAAGTTTGGATAAGATCCCCATGTTATTTGGTTAAGATCTTTGTAGTTTTGTTCTTATTCTTTTTAATGGAGGATAATAGCCCGGAATATGCAACTACTTTATACTTTTGGTTCTTGGGTAATCTGTTCTTTATCTTGTTCTGAACTTCCAACGGTCTAATATTTCAGATAGTTCGATTCGTGGTACAAGATAACCACCTCTGTTTTAACTAGTGACAATATCCAGGTTACAAAGACCTAAACTGTAAATCAATATTCAGTTATCAATTGCCTTTTGAACACGGATACCTCTGCTAGTATCTCTTATCTGATAAGGCAGTGAAACTTTCAGTTCCCATGCTCCCATTGGCACTGAGTCAGGTCTGCGATGGGCAAAAAATAAAACGGTCAACATGCTAAAAATTGTTTCAACACTAAAAAATAATATTTGCGCGTGAGATATTGGAGGTATAGAGCTGGTGGTGGTCTGGAACGCACAAAAATGCAACAAGGCTAGATGATAGGAACAACATCGCCGGACAGTGGTAATCTTGAATTGCTAGTATCACAAATTTGAAACACTTTAAGATAACTTGCAGGGGGGGGGGGCCGGGGCAACTTGCAGTGGTTGGAGTACGGCTTCCCATTAGATCCATGAAAATGGAGACATTGAGAAGGGTGTGGTGTTCCGCACGAGCTGGGAGACCTTGAGCATCAGAGGATTCAAGAACAAGAGGTGAGACTTGGGTGGTTTGATGACTTAGTAGCTAGAGGGTTAATAGAGCGTGTTTGCCTTTGCCAAACTGCTTGAAGATGAGGATATAGCAGTTAAAATGTACTTTAGTAGATGATACACGAGACATAGAACTTCAACAGAAAACCAGTTTGCGTTGATTTTGAACCATCGTCGAGGTTGCGAAGAGTGGCTAATATCAATGAAGTTTCGAAAAATGGAGTGTTAGATTTTGAAGAAGCCAGAAGCGTTCGTTGACACTATCAATGTGCTACTCTTCTACAATAATTCCTTCCTGCGACTAGAGTACGTAGGAACATACTACAAATATTTCTTCCAGTAAGCATTTTATTTCTATATCTAGTAATGGCGATGCTAGTGCACCTTCTCCAATAAATACATTATTTATCAATACCAGAACTCTCATTCTGCGTACTTTATAATCTCAGCTACCTTCTTCGTCATTGCAATCACCTTCTCTTCTTGGAACTTTCTTCCCACTAATTGAAGAGCTACGGCACCACCATGAGATTCCTCTGGGTCATACTCCTCAAAAACCTTGGTATCAGTATAGCAGTAATGCGAGCATTCAGTATCCTTGACGTCAATAGTCTTATCAGCTCTAGTAACTGGAAATGTACAAACACTCCAATCCAAAACATTAAAAATACACGTGTATCCAACGTAGTTGTGGAATTTATCGTTTGGCGATCCAGCAAATGGAGTAACGGGCATGATGATAGCATCTATTGGTTTGCCATTAATGGTTTTATCCTTCGTATTCATCCATCTGTCAAGTATGGTCTTAATTAAAACGGTCCTTCTAGCTTGTAAATCCCATAAATCAGAAGTAGGAATATCCTTACAGTTACCATATTCTTCCATATAAGGATACAACTCTTCACCAACAGCCTTTGTTTCCTTTAAAACATGCTTTCCACCATCACTGATGAAAAACTTACCAGACAACGCAACCATTTCAGCATGGTCAGAACAATCCCACTCAATGATGTTATGGCCAGCTTTGGTCAACTTTTCAATTGCAATAGCCATTCCTCTACGGATTGGTGGCGATGGGCGAACCCCACCATCATCAAGAACGACGGCAATATTCAATATTTCAGGACATTCAACCGGTTTCCAAGGCATTGGAATAACTTTAGGATCGTAATTCTCGGGACTCGAATCCAAAACGGCCTTACAGTAAAGTTCCATATCCTCCAAGCTATTACACATTGGCCCATTTACACTGTTAATTGATTCAAACCCTGATAATCCAGAACGAGATCCATAAGTAGGAAATCTTCCAAAAGTTGGTCTGAGCCCGTACAAGTTTTGGAATGAGGATGGGATCCTTACAGACCCACCAATATCGGAACCAACTCCAATTGGTGAACCCTTTAACTTGATTAAGGCAGCTTCTCCTCCAGAAGAGCCACCACTCGATAAATTACGATTCATTGGATTAGGAGTGTTACCCCAAATATGGTTATTTGTTTCAGGCATCATCATTGCAACGGGAGTATTAGTTTTGACGTAAAAGACAGCCCCTGCTTCTCTTAATATTTGAACAAGTACGGCATCCTTCTCCATTTTTTCAGGATTAAAGCAAAAGTTGACAAGGCCAATGGTTGAACCATGGCCAGCAATATTCAAATTATCTTTCAAGGAGATGGGCAACCCATGAAGTGGGCCCACCAACTTGCCTGTTTCTTCGTAGTATGCATCAAGGGCAGCAGCTCGAGCAATTGCCTCATCAAAGAATACCTCAGTTAAGCAGTTGACCAATTGGTGGGAGATCAGCGCTCTGTGACAAAAAGCAGTGGTTACTTCAACAGCACTCCATCTTTTGTCCTTGATAGCAGCAGTAATCTCTGAAGTTGAAGACTCGGTAATTAGCTTTTCCTTAGCACTCAAGTACTTGCAAGTACTGATCCACTTAACCACATCAGTATCATCAGGAAGCTCCAGTTCTGGGATCAACCATTCCTGTTTGAATTGTTTGTCCCTAAGAGCTACTTTGCAAGCTGCAATCTCTTGATAGGTTTGAGTATTGGGGGTGTCGATAGTCATCTTGGTGTCGATCTTGAATTGTTTGGTGAACTGATACAAGAATTGTATTAGCAGAATACAAAGTCTTTAAATACTCTGATCTCGGGGTATTCAAGCACATTCCAGATGAGTCCCAGAGGCTATCGTATCCCGGTACCCGGCAGGCCTATTCCGGTATGACAAGGGATTGGTGAATGGGGTTGATTGTAACCTGCCATCCAAAGAAACCTCGTTATCGAATTATTTTTCAACTCTAATCTGAGGACGCAATTGTGCTCTTTTGGGGGAATGGGTGTTATCAGATGGTCTGCATTGTGTGAGGTGCTTGGCATAGACACATGCACGTCTGTTACGTGGAGTCACTCTGGCAGCTAGTTGCCCTCTGATTCCGGAGGTTTGGAGGTCTTGACAGGAAATAGGAATTGTGATAAGGAGATAACAGCACACCGTCTGGCAATGCAAATCAACATACATGTAAGTATGATCAACAATGGTTTGAAAACAAACCCAACCTCTGTGAGCAAAGATAAACCAAAGGAGATTAAAATAATCGTGGAACAATTAAGCTAATAATCGTGGAACAATTAAGCTAACAACCGTATTGGTTTGGTGGTTGGTTTGGTGGTTGGTTTAGGGGTTGGTTTCAGGGTTGAGTTGGGGTTGAGTTGGACGAACCAAAGACTCATTTCGTGGGGTGGGCTGATTGTGCAGAATGCGGGTAAAGTGGGTGCCATGTTTGCTTATCATTAGCACGTTTACGTGAATTATCCAAGAATATCCCTAAGAACTTTTATTTAGTTGACTACTACCAATAAAATGTATAGTTGGTCGATCTGCTCAACTGTACCGTCGCTCGTGAGTATGCATCGATGTTGGCCTGAAAGGTTCGACTGCAGAATTCTTGTTTCAAAATCGTCATAACCTGTAAAGTCGCTCGCTCACTAATAAGGAATGCACTGGTGGAAGGTATGAAGATCAACACATTGTCTTTGCTCGTCTTATTCTTCTCTGATGAAGAATCCATTCGACTCCATTGTACATGACATAAGTTTAAAGTTCTTAAGAATCAGATATGATCTTTTTTGGCTGGAATACGGGGACACCTCGTAGTGTCAGCTTTGTTGGAGGTTCACTGATAGTAGTACTATCAAACAGTGCTGCTAGTGCTGCCACCACGATGATCCGTATTTACAAATGCCAGCATGATTTGACTGTTTCTACTCTAGCACAGCAAATTATCCTACATATTATTCTCTTCCTACTCTCCGCCCTGCTTCACCCTTCTTCAACTAGTTCACCTCCTTTCACCATCCACCGTAATTTTTCAGTGCCATCGCCAAAAATCGAAACTGAAATCAAATTCGAAACCGAAATTCAACTACACAACTCCATCATTCGTTCATCATTAATAAGAATGGTGTTCACCAAACAAACACTGTTCCAAGTGGATTACGCCCCTGCTCATGTTACAAAGTGGAAATCGTCCAGAACTGGGCTTCAGCTCGTCTATATAAACCAACCAAGTCCAATGGTTAACGGTTACTTTGCTTTAGCAACTGAGATCGAGGACAACTCGGGCTGTCCACATACCTTAGAACACTTGGTATTCATGGGTTCAAAGAAGTACCCATACAAAGGTTTGCTTGATAATTTGGGAAACCGCTTGTATTCAAATACAAATGCTTGGACTGCAATAGACCAAACAGTATATACCTTGGTCACTGCTGGATGGGAAGGCTTCAAGCTGCTTTTGCCTGTCTACTTAGAACACTTATTGTATCCAACTTTAACAGATGAAGCATGCCTAACTGAGGTTTATCATATTGACGAAAATGGGGAAGAGAAAGGTGTGGTATTTTCAGAAATGCAAGCTATTGAAACTCAATCCTGGTTTATACTGCTAATGAAAATGCAAGAAACCTTATACGGCTCCAAATCTGGTTATTCCTCGGAGACGGGTGGTTTGACTTCAGAGTTACGTACCTTAACAAATGAGAAGATAAAAGAATTCCATAAACTGCTGTATAGACCCGATAACTTGGCAGTTATACTTACTGGATCGTTAGATGAGACAGAATTGCTTGAAGTTATGGAAAAGTTTGACGATCAATTACCTGATGCAGCAAATTTACCACGCCCGTTCGTTGATTCGCCTGAAGATTTACCTTTAGCTGAAACAGTCATCGTCTCGACAGAGTTCCCCCTGAAAGACGAATCAATGGGGGAATTGTTGATTTCCTGGATTGGTCCCAAGTCAACTGATACTTTAGTCAACTTAGCGGTTGATATGATCGGTACATACTTCACTGATAGTGCCATCTCATTATTTAACAAGAATTTGGTTGAAATTGACGACCCATTGGCTACTGATGTTGACTATACCACCGAAGATTACTACCGTACAGCTTTGAACTTCACGGTAAATGGAATTCCCACTGAAAGATTGGAAGAAGTGGACACCAAATTGAAGGAATTGATTTTAAAGCAGACAAACCCTGAAGTTATCAACGTCACGTACTTGAGACAGATCATTCAACAACAAAAAATAAAGTTCACTGCATCTACTGAGCGGTCAGCTGCCAAGTTTGCCAACATTGCAATTTCAGAATTCGTTTATGGTAACCCAGATGGCAGTGATTTGTCTCGCTGGATCAAATCTTTAGAGGAATTTGATATGTTACTCAAATGGACTCCTGAGCAATGGGCCCAACTCATAAAGGACGAATTCGTTACAAATCACTCTGCAACTGTCATTGCCAGACCGTCTTCTGCCTTGAACAAGTTGCAAAAGCTGGAATTGAAAGAATTGAAACAAGGTATCAAAGACAAGTATGGTCCTAAAGGGTTAGCAAAATTAGGAGCTGAGCTTAAAAGAGCTCAAGAAATCAACGATTTGCCCATCCCAGAAGAAATCATTTACTCTTTCACCAAACCTGACCCTACCAATATCAATTTTATCGAAACTAAGTCATATTTTGCGGGTGATTCCAGTGTTCTACCAGAGAATATGTCCTACGAAAAGGACTCGTTTGCAGATTCACTTGCAGCTGAATCGTCTCCACTTTTCTTTCACTTTGAAGATTACAAATCTATGTTCACGACAATTTCGATCATATTGTCTTCTAAAACTGTTCCAACACGCTTACTCTCTTACATGGCTGTAGTAGAGGAACTTTTTAGCTTGTCCGTTCAATTACCAAATGGAAAATATGTCCCATATGATGAAGTTATCTCACAAATGAACAACGATCTCATTGAATTCCAAGTTGATAACGGGTTCAACAACCAGTTCTATGAATTGATTAACATTAGAGTGAAGTTTGAATCCACCAAATATTCAACCGCTGTTGAATGGCTTCTTAACATGATGAAGTATTCTTTGTTTGAAGAATCGCGTATAAAGATTATTGTAGACAAAATTGTCAACTCAATGTCTGAAAAGAAGCGAAATGGAGAAGCTATGATGTACTCTTCTCAAAGCAGACACCTCTTTAATGAAAAATCGTTGTACAATGCCCAGGATTCAATCTCTACCGAAGCATTTTACAAAGAATTGCTTGAAAAAATCAGTGATGGTAAATTTGGTGAGATCAAAAAGGATTTGGAAGAATTAACTAGTGGCCTATTCCAATTGGACAATATGAAGGTCTTTGTCGTTGGTAGTTCACTGGAATTGGTGAATCCAGTAAAATCATGGGATAAGTTTACTAAGGCCTTCGCAAAGTCCAACCATTCGCCAGTTCCTTTCGAAAAATTACCTCGTTCCTTTGAGTATATGTCTGAGGTTGGTACTCGATTATCAAAGGATGCATTCCTTGTTTCTATCCTGGCAGCCAAATCGACCCATTTAGTCTCACTGATAAAGAGTCCAAGGGACTATATGTCTCCAGATATCTTCAAAATTGCTCTTGCATGTGAATTCTTAGTTGCTGTTGAGGGTCCATTATGGAGAGGTATAAGAGGTACTGGCCTTGCATATGGCGCCAACATCAAAAGAGATGTTGAAACTGGCCTGATCACCTTCCTGATTTATCGTGGTGCCGATGCTAAACAGGCATGGACTGTAGCTAAGAAGATGATCACTGAATACGGAGATGGAACCTCTGAAATAGATGAGTTGAGCTTGGAAAATGCTATCTCTCTGATGATCAACGACTTTGTTAGTAACGAAGATAACTTCCTTGATGCAGCAAATGAAAAGATCTTAGACAATTTGTTGAAAAGAAGGGGACCAAACTACATCAAATACTTCTTGAAACAAGTCAACTCTTTGAAAGTCAGTGATGTTAGGTATGCGTTGAATAAATACTTTGTGCCATTGTTCCAAGCAGAGCACTCTGTTGTCTTTGCAAGCATTCCGTCAGAACAATCTGGTGACTTCACGAAGTTCTTTTCTGAACTAGGGTACGATGTCACTTTGGAAGAATTGCTGGTTGAAGGTGAAGATGAAGGTGATTGGTCGGATTGTGGGTCTGACTGTGAGTCGCATGGTCATTCCAAGGGAGATTCGGAGGGAGAGACTGATTCGGAAAGTGAAACTGATTCTGATGATGATGACGAAGAAGTAGAACATCAACTGCATTCCCATAAAATAACATAATTTATATAGACTCGTAAGAATGAAGTATTAGAGGTAGAGAAATTGATGTAAACGGTTTAAATTAAATATGGTTTAGCTAATAAATATAATTATTATAGTTTGTATTTTACGGAGACGTAGCTCTACTGTTGTTGTGAAACATCCCACACATGATTGCAACTAAATGCACTGCAAGTTCGGCAAAGAAGCAAAAGCATCTCCAAGTATTCCTCTTCTTCTCTATTTCAAATATTTCAAGTCGCCTGAGGAGGCATTATTTGTATCTTTCAACAAAAACTCAATGTACTTCGACACGCGTTCGCATACTTCTGACTGCTTGATGGCAGCTTTCTCCCAGAATCTTTCAGAAGTGATTCCCTTACAAGCAATCCACTTTGCAATTGAATGGAACTTTAATTCCCAATCTGTGTCACCGTAATCTTCGTACTTTCCTGGTAGACCCAAGTTTCTGCGCTCATAAATTCCAAAAGACCCTGATTTCGTGTTTTCTATCGGATTGATTTTTGGTTTGTGAATGTGCATAAATTGAATTCCAGGGAGTTTATACTTTAACTCTTCTTCTTTACTAAGATCCTTGGGCTTTCGCTCTTCCTTGAATCTGTCAAAAAGTTTTGTCGTGTAGGAATTTGATTGGTATGGCCAGAGACGAGGATCCAATTTCTGCTCCACCAACCAGCTTTTCCATTCTTTTAAGAAAACAACTGTTTCAGTTGGGTCGTATTGAACGATATTGGTCTCTTGGAACTTTCCATCTTCCATGTTGTAACCAGCAAGCCAGGTGTTATGCTCCACGACATGGTACGGTTCTTGGAACAAATGCAAAGCAGGTACAAATGTTTCACGATCACCTTCACCAGGGGCACCCTGGAATAAAAGCCAATAGAAAAAATCAGGTCCATTCATGTTGTAGTACACTGCCAACATAAATGCCTTGAAATGGGAACGTTTCGAGAAGACCATTTGGCCTGTTTCAATAGAAATGGCATTAGGCAACCCTTCCATGTCATGAAAGCAGATATCAGTATCTTTGTCTTTCAACAAATACTCCTTAAAATCCCAATCGTTAGCAATTCCATCTCTTCTCACAGGGTATTCACCAACATTGAACCTGGCAATGTCGTAAAACAATGGGGAGATTTGTCTGTGCCAAATATCTGGCCAAAGAATGAATTTTGTGCTCAAAAATGGCTCCAGGTAAATCAAATCATCCACATTCTTGACAGGCATGTTATCTGCGTCAATAGTAATTATATTGTTGAAAGTTGAAAAGAGCAAGCCAAAGATCTTGAGTTGGAATTTAGTCAACTTAAGTGAGTCTAACAATTCCTTTCCGATCTGCTCTTCAATCACAATGCATCTCGCATTGAATTTTTTCGGAAGTAAGTCTTCACAGATTTGTTTATCATATTCATCATTCAGATTCATGATTACTTCAATTGGGAGGATCGAACCCATTTCACGTATTTGACCTACCGCGACAAGAGCAGAACCAAAGTAAACACCTCCACCCGAAATAACAATCCCGTCACCACTAACGAATTCCTTAGGTGGTTCATCTAATCTTTTGAGAGCTTCCACCAAGCCGTCGTGTTGTTTCTGCAAATCATCGAACTTTTCCTTTGGCAAGTTTATACGACCTTTAGTTAATCTCTCTCTCGAAAGAGGAGGTTGTTGAACATCTTTGAAGTAAGTTCCAGACATGGGAGTACCAATCTCTTCTTTGGTCAACCCAGGAACAGTAGGAGCAAACTTGACAAGGAAATCAGTGATAATGTGCAGATACCATTCCTTGGGATTGAACTTCTTGTGCAAGGCTTCTTCTGCCTTCTTACCAAAATTCTCGGGTAATCCATCAAGTTCTAAACCTTTAATTGCTTCCAAAATAGCACTCTCTCTGATGTCATCGAGATTCGTCTTCATATACTCGGACTTGAAATCGTCGTATATCTTGAGGGAAAGCTTGTGCTCTGTAAACACTTGATGGGTATATTTATCGGCCACTTCCTTTTTCAGCTCCTCTTTGAAATCTTTCAGGTATTTGGAAATGACTTCATTCTTCAAGTCTTCCATGAACTTGGAAGCGTTGTTCTCCTCTATATCCTTTTGCAATTTATCCGTGAGTTCCTGCTCCTTTGCAGCTTTGACATCTGCCATGAGCGTCTCGAGGAAAGCTGCAGAGTCTACCTGATCAACGTGTTGTTGGATCGAATGGAAGCTCTTATCATCGACGTTCAGACGAGCTTCATCGAATCTTTGGTGTGTGAGGTTAAATATAAGCACCAACGCCAAGAGCGAGATGATAATGTAGAATGGAGAGAAGAATCTCCTCGGGACATTAACAAACACCATTGTTACTGAATGATACAACTCCAGAATGTAAAGGGCCTTGTATATTTATTTCGTGTTTGGTGAAATTTTATGCAAGAATTTTACCGTTAAAGTTTCGTTGTCTTCAAACCATGATCTGCTGGGTGATAAAGACAATAGGGCACGAAGAGTAGGTTTAAAAAGAGTAAAAGTGACCCGTTTGAACCGTCAAACGGCTAACAATCCGCCAACAAACAAATTAGTCTTTGTAGAGCCTCCACACAACGGCAACCACTTCAAACAAGCGAACAGTAGATTGTGGAGACCCTAGCCAGCTTGTCATGAAGACCGCAGGAAGATACGTGAATACGTTAATGCGTCCTTGACGCGATCTGGAAATCGCCCGATTCGCGTGGGTCTAGATTTTGCACGTGATTCATCACTAATAGCATCGTATAGCTTTTAAGGATCCAGGCTAAAGGATTGTTATTGTGCTCAGTGAGGGTGTTTACATTTAGTTTGGGAGTAGGATTCCTTTCGCGACCCATCCCAGCTATTCAAGAGACCCAGAGCATGGGTTCGTTATGTGCGTTTAGCGTTTACCCTGTCTACCATGTTGCAGAAGTTGCTGCTTTTTGCAGCAATTGGTGCATAAAAATATCTGCCGTGAGTGACGACGAATTGATTGAACATGAGGTCTCAGGTTGACTGTAGGGCAGAAGAGATCGTGAATACGTGAATGCTTCTGTTGTTTAAGAGAGAGATACGAGTATCGCGTGTATCAAGACATTCAGTTCGAAAATTCATAGTACAAGCTGCATTAACACCCGTCTAAATGTCCCAAGTACTCCGCACTCAGTATGCTTGAATCACATTATTCAAACCCTAGAATGCTTAAATTAAACAAATAAACCAACAAACTACACTGTATTTGTATCATCAATATCTATTCAGTATACATTTTAGCACGCAGCACTCAACACATAAAGCTCCACAAGAGAGCATTGTCTGCCAATAGCTTGGTCATATAAATTGTAAAAGGTCCCCGAGAAACATCTATAGAAAGTGGTTTGCAGTCCCAATGCTAAATTATATGCGGTCCCCCTCTTGGCATGAGTATTAGAAATGCCGGAATACTACAACCAGCAGAATACTACAACCAGCAGAATACTACAACCAGCAGAATACTACAACCAGCAGAATACTACAACCAGCAGAATACTACAACCAGCAGAATACTACAACCAGCAGAATATATAGCTCAGCTTGTCGTGGAGGTTCATCGAACTGGAATTATCTATTGGCACAATACTACCCATACGGCCCAGAGAGGCTTTAAGAATGCCTCCTGCTAAGGACAATGTTAATGCATTCGCTACAGCCCAGGTTGCTCCATTGGAACCTTGAACTTAGCAAGCATCTATTTGACTAGCACCTTAGACTTGACCATCGCCTACTTGGCAAACAGCTGTAGCAGTAGCAATTGCTTGGATCTTAACATCTCAGCTAGAGCACCAATCCCAGTTAGAACCAGGTCTAGGAAAGTTAATAGGGAAAATGGTTGTGAAGAGATGTATGCTGTATTGGAATTTGCAGCCAATGTGGGCATGATTGCGACACTGGAAAATTTCATGTTTGACTTGCAGGAGACTTTGCAACCAGATTATAGATGGTACGAAGACATGGAGTATGATTAGCTTTAATGGTTATACTGAGGTGCCCTATTGACTGGGTATACATACTTCCAATAATTATCCCGCATTTGTTGTCACTGGAGTATTTTTATCTTTGGGTTATGTCGATTATCATCTCCAGGCATAGGCCTTTCTCAAATAGGAAATAGTGACCATTGCCCCAATTCAATGAAATCTCTGGAGAGGATAAACTTCGGCATCATGACACTTACACGTTCTGTGGGGGTACTGTTTTGTCGTTGATAAGCAATAATAGGATGAAACAAAACTAAAATTTAGTTGGAGTGCGTTCTAGAGCTCACATTATTGCTCTCTCTATCGTTGCTCTTACATGAAAATATGAATACCAAATTGCAAGAAGAGAGAATAATAATAGGGTAAAACAGCTACTTCAATAGCACTCTGTAAGAATCCTTTCTTTTATAAGGGGTAGTACCCTATTAGTAAATCTCTGTTTATGATAATGAACGTTAAAAACCAATGAAAGGCTAAATGTAGTCAGTGAACGTTACAATACTGGAAGTTACAATACTGGACATTCCTAAGCCAACTTTCAATAAATTGGGGTTTGGACTGGAGCATGATAAATTGGCAGTGTAACGAGCAAGGCTTTGATCATGACATTTATACTGATGGTTTTCTGTATAACCAGGGTGGTAACATCGCTTCCATCAATAATAAGGCTTCCATAAACAGTTCTCTATTCGTTTGGCCAGCATGGAAGAGTGCCCTTTCACTGAAAAGTGCACTTAGTACAAGCAAATACGATTAAGTCATGAAAGAACAGTACGAATTCAGTATGAACTAATAAGGAGGCTAATTGGGATACTAGGGTTCTTATCTGGGTAACTTTGAATTTCAGATAATAGTCCATCATTTCTTCCTATTCCTCATTCACCTACCAAATCTTGCTACTATTCTTTCTTCCATGCTAGAATATACTTGTTACTTATTATACAAATCTATATAGTTGATCACAACTTGAAATTGCTTGAGGATTGAGGGCCAGCGGTCTTCTTGAGATTACCCTTAACATCCGTTAACTCACCCTTCTTACCAATAACTGTAACATTCTTGGCCTTGGACAAAGTATCAACAACTTCGCCAATCTTTTGACGTTTATTTGGGTTCGCGCCCGATGCTCCAGCTTCTTGCTTCTCTCTCTGTTCTTTCAATTCTGCCTTTTCATTGTATGCTTTAGTCTTCTTTCTCTTGTTTGCCCTTCTTAATCTTTGTTTATCTTCCGTAGATAATTCATCCTTCGAGTATGATAAACCAGACTTCAACTGTACTTGGGATCTACCATGAACCCCATCGGCTGCAACTCTGTCATCACCGATCTTGTATACTTCTTGAGGAGCCAATGTGGATGCACTGTCAACATGCAATGGTTGAGCGTCTTCCATAGTTATCAGAGCAGCAGCATTGTCACTTACCTTGATTTCAATAGTCTTATATTGATGTGGTTTCGGTATATAATGCGCAGAACACAAGGCATCCAATTTATGGTTCACTTTGAGGAATATTTCAGATATTTCATCGTGTTGTAATTGTACTTCGGCATTGATTTCTTCGTTATGATCTACCTTGTTATAATCATCTTCATATTCTTCAGCCAAAGATTTGGATGACTTTTGTTCAGATAATTCAACCTTCTTCTTGTTGTGAAATCTAGAGACATCTGAGATAAGCCTCTTTGGTAAATCTTCAAACTCATCAGTCTTGATTCTACGTCTGATCAATTCTTCTAAGGATTCTGTAACTTCTTGTGTGATAATTGGGACTGGTTTGGCAGTTCTGTCAAAGTCTAAGGTCGCCGTTTCAGGATCATCCAAGAGAGAGTCTCTAGGTCTGTCTTTAGCACCTACTTCACCCTTCATAGTCCATTTTTTGTCTGCAACCAACTCGGCTTCTAATTTAGCTATTTCAGATTGTATCTCTAGTTGTTGTTTCTCAAATGATGATAGTGGTTTATCGGAGACATTCTCTTCATCTTTTTCGTCTTGTTCTTCCTCTTCTTCTGCTCCAGCAAATAAATCAGACATAGCAGAACCAACAGCATGGTCGTATTCTTCTTCATTCAAATCAAAATCATCTTCTTCTTCATCTTCTTCACCTTGTGCTTTTACTTTCTTGGTGTTTGTGGTTGGAGTCTTGACTGAGCCGGGTTTATCGAAGACATCGTCATAGTAGGCCATCTCATCGTCGTCATCATCTCCCAAATCACCAAAGTAGTCGATTTCCTCATCATCCCCACTTTGAGCTCCATCGTTCTCTTCTAATGCAAGAACATTCTTGTTGAAATCGTCAATGTCGAAGAATCCATCGTTTAATCCATGTACATCCTTTACGTGATCTTCAGGAACATTTGTTTCGGTGTCAGAGAGTTCAGAAAGTTCAGCTTCACCAGCATCATCTTCCTCTTCAACTTCTTCTCCCTCTTCTCCCTCTTCTCCCTCTTCTCCCTCTTCTCCCTCTTCACTTTCTTCTTCTTCGTCTCCTGTCTGCTCCTCAAACCCGCCGAATTCATCTTCGTTTAAAGTTTGGGCATCGTCTTCATCTTCCTCGTCCTCCTCCTCATCGTCTCCGCTTGCTTCCTCATACATCTCCTTCAACTCTAGGATTTCACTCCCCATTAACTTCTCGCCAACACCGTCCAAAACCATCTTGGTTTGTCCGAACACTTGCGAGGAATCCAACCCATCAACGTATATCTCATCTAACACTGAGAACTCCTTACTGATGGGATCTATTAAGCTCTTGGCCAAGTTATTGAAGTAATTGTCGTTCACATCCTTTCCGCTTGCCGTGAACAACTTGAACACATCCTGAGGCTTGGCCTTCAAGATCTCTAATATATCTTGGGACATGTGTGTAATCGTGTATAGCTCTATGGTCTACAAGATGACCTTATTTGATGCTATCTGCGATGCTCCTATGAAAAAGTATTGAAAAATTTCGTGAGTGTATGCAGTAGTAAATATACGGGCAGAAGTAATGAGGAGGTTGAAGGTAGGGGTGCTTAGGTACGGGGAGGTTTATTTAGGGCAGTTAGTTGTGCTGCTTCAGACAATTGGGCTTTGATGAGTTGCAGGTAGGGTTTCGTTTACTTGGAGTTACTTTTAAGGATAATTAAATGGTGGTTGTTAGGATTGTCTGCGATGAGATGATGGTACCAAATGGGACATTTTGCAGCTTAAATTTAAACACTGTAGATTTAGTACACTCCCCGAAATACGTATTCAGTACTTGAAGTGACAAGTAGGGCTGCTTTTTGTCACCCAGAGCTATGTTTACGAGTGTTCGTTTTGGTCTTCCATGTCCATGTTGTCTCGTCAAGGTTTACTATGCCTCTACTACCCCGTAACTAGATACGCATTGAACCTTAAGACTAGCATAGCTGATAAGATTGATAGTGTCTAATACCATTCCAAATTGGATGAAATCGACAGCAATCCTCTGATTTGTCAAGAACATGGTGACCGTATCTAATTATAATCTTTGCAATCTGATGGCATCCATGTTAACTGCTCCCGTACTCCCTGTACTATTAGCATTACGTAAGGTTCCGTACCAAACATCGCAGAATGGAAAAGACCAAAAAATGTATGTGCAATTGAAGGCCATTTCAGCTCCACCCAACTTCATTGCACTGAACGCAAGATGTTCTTTTGCCTCCTCAAACGAACCTCAAAGGTTTCTGGAGTACGATACAAGACAAAATCTTCAAAACTATGGCTAGAAAGACAATCCACGGACCACCATTCCAAACAGGCAAAGATTGAAAACTACAGGTCAAGAGCTGCGTTCAAGTTGCTAGAAATGGATAAGAAGTTCAAGTTATTTAATCGTAAGTCACATAACATTCTTGATTTGGGATTCGCTCCTGGTGCTTGGACTCAAGTTGCAATCGAAAGAATGAAAAAATTGGGTACACCTAGCAAGATCTTGGGTATCGATTTGATTAATTGTACTCCACCTCAGGGTTCACATTTCCTTCAAGGTGATATTCTTTCCAAGAAGACTCATTCGGAGATTCGAGAATTCTTCCAAGAAGACAACGGAGTGGATGGAAGAGTTCATGGTGAACCAATTGATTTGATCATTAGTGATATGATGGCGAACACTTCTGGCATCAAGGATAACGACCATTTTGCTAGTATGGAATTATGTGACGGCGCCATAATACTATCGTGCCGGCTCCTTAAACCTGGTGGAAGTTTAGTAATGAAGTTTTATACTGGCAAGGAAGATACTCTATTGTGGGAAAAGATGCAAAAGATGTTTGAGAAGGTCTATCGTTCAAAGCCAGACGCGTGCCGTGGAGAACTGAGGGAAATGTACATAATTGGTGTCAAGAAGAGAGAAAGTGTTTTAGTGGGCGAAGTTTTTGAACAGGAGAGTTGAATTATTTCTATTAACTTCACATGGAGGGGACTAAACAGCTTCAAATATTGTTTTTCTCAAAAGATTCCCTTAACATGAAACACACCAGGCTTAAGTCCTTCAGTTGAACGATCTCGATCTTTTGTAGATTTCATGCTCATGGAATTTGAGTACTTTGCAATGCTTATATCCCTTAACATCCACTTTATGACATGCGAGGTCTGAGATTATTCTTTTATGCTTCTCCTAGGTACTGAAAAGTTATGATTTCCAAAAAAAGCAAAACTATGAAGCCAGAGCTTTAAATTTCAAAGTAAAGTAACCATGATTGCTACAAAAGGACAGGCGCATCCTTAGTTGAATTCAATGATGATCATATTCTCATCAATGGTACGTGCAGAGTTAACCTGTCGTCAAATTAGTTGAAGGTAGTCTACCAGAAATGGTTGTTTTATTGCAGATTTGGTAGAACCTGTTGATTTAGTTGGTACACCTAACGAGGCAGTGCCCGTGGTGCCAACTTTACCTGCTGAATTCGGAGTTTTTAATGAATCAAGTGAAAGAAGAGTGGCATCCTTGACACTGTAGTTTCTGCTTGAGTAGCCTCATCGCTGGACGCTGTTGTCTCAACCGAAGCAGCACCATCGTTGGACACAGTTGTGTCGCGAGATGCAGGCTCTTCACTATTTCCTGTTGTCTTGGAGATCAAGTCTTGCCATAGGTGAACGTTTCCTCAAAAGTAGTGGCTACACTGGTTCCATCTGAACTATAATATTCAGTAGTGAGGGTAGTATGAAGTTTATGTTTTCTGTAGGAGTTGGGACATCAGTTTCACATTGAATCCAAAATCAAGGGTAACATCAAAGTGTGGAGGAGCAGCACTAGCTATTTGTAGGAGCACGCAAAAGGACAAAACCGAAGCATTGTTGATGAAGGTGATTATATAGTGATTAATTTGAAGGTTGGGGTATAGTCACTTTGAAGATTGCAAATGGTGATCACTATACAGCAGTATATAGCTAGTGTTAATGGTAACTGTAGATTAAAGTAAGTGATGACTGAAACGAAAGTAGGTACTACTAGGTATAAGGATAATAATGAATGATGCTCAAGAGAAGTAGAGGTGCATCCAATATCGAGGGTTCATCGACTTTGTACATAGTTATGTTTAGAATAACAAATTGTGAAAATACATCAACGCAACTTTTCACAAGTAATACGCTGAGACAGATAAATATCCCCATCGCTTAATTAAATATTAAACACCAAATAGGTGATACTTCCAATCCATGTATTCCATTAACTAATGCTTCTCGAGTACCATCAAAAAGTTTAAGTGTTCCTGAATAGACTTTTGCAACAAGACTTTGCAGCCACGCCGTACCTCCAATTTGCAGCAACATCTCGATTAGTAGAAATTAACAACGACTGCAAATAAATACGGACACACATACGAAAGAGGATTGAAGAAACGAAAAGACAAGCGCATTGTTCCAGTTTTCATTGGGTCTAATCCTAGCTTAACTGTACTGCTTCCACCTTGCCCATAGTTCTTCAGGCACTGTTGTACCAAACTCGCAGGAGTCGTTGGTGTTTACCTGATACGCTTACAACTCCACATCAGACATACAAGTAAAACATGTCAAGCATGTCCTCAAGGACCTATCTTCGTGTATTTAGCTCTCTATTTCGGTAGGGAGCCTATTCAGGAGGTTCAGATCATGACTTGGGCCTCTCTTTGATTCCGAACCAACTCTATTCCATCGATTCCATCAATTCAGCACTGTATCACCTCTTGGTTCTTATTAAATCTGCCAAAACCTAATCAGATTTTCCGGAAACCTGCCAAAACCTGCCAAAACCTCCAAATATATCACCTTGGATGAATCCCGAGTCCTAACTCTACAATTGACCTTGTCTTCAATCTACACTGAAATCAACTTTATGTTGTTCCTGTACATAACCCACTATCAAACGGGCTTAAACTTTTTATTCACTTCAAATGTTTCAACAGATGTAAACTTCGTCTAGGCTAATGGCATCGTACTTAAAACATCCTTTGTTAAGGCGTCCCCTCAATCTCCTCAAGGCCAAGAAATCACATTCTCCAGAATTGTATGTGACGCTGAAGTACGAAACGGAATCATTGAGCTGCAACCCTTTTGTCAAGCTGCTACTTGAGACTAAGGCCAATGGCACAAACAACCGATTTCCAGTCGGAAATATGGTTAAACTAACTGCTGAGTACATCGATTCAGCTGAATTGTCCAAGAAGTCGCTCACGGTCATCCCAGTCATCAATGATTCAATTTCATTGTCCAAATATGCACATACATCCCAGTATATTCTTAATAATAGAAGGTACATCGATTCCGTTCTAAAAGATGGAAGCTTCAGACGCTTCTATCCGAGAAAATTGCTTTACAAGTCCAACGTTGAAGGCATTGTTGGCTTCATTCCGGATTGCACTAAGTTGATATCAAAACTTTACGAATCCTATATCATGGAACTATTGGAAAAGTGTGTAAAGCTGGATACAATAACAGGTACAGGACTATTGTTAGTCTCAACAGGTTCGCCAATCACATTCAAAGGTTCTACCCCAATCATAAATCTCAATTGTTTGATTCCTGACTTAAAAATCGATGATACGTTTGTTTCTTACGAAGACCACCCAGATTTATGCTACCTAGTTGTGCAACTACTTAACTATAACTGTTAAGATGATCATGAGAAACAACTTGTGAATGATGAGAACTCCTGGAAATGATGTATAAGCGTTAAACGGGTGATTTTGACTACAAAGAAATATTATCAGAGAGTATGTTTATTCTTGTGCTATATCATCTCAGACACTCTGCTAACCCTATAGAATATCAGCGTGAATGCTGCAAATTGCAACAAACTACTATAGCCAGTTTCCTCGGCTTTTGAACAAGGGAATGAGTTCACCTTAGTATCACTCACTAAATCGTACAAGTGTCTCGCCTCCCTAGCCAATTCGTGAGTAAATAATTGATATGCTTGCTGTTGGTAGGTTCCAGACGGCAGGGTGATAGTAAGAAGATCCAGGATGCCGGTGTAGAACAATTCAGCCCTGGCCATGCTATCGTTTAGGAACATATTCGTGTAAAACCTGGAGTTGAATTTTCCAGCATTCATTACACGGACTCCCAATTCAACGGCCATCGCACGCCAATCCTTACTTGAATCGACGGTGTGCAAGCGGGCCATAGTACTGATTGCAACACCAATAGTGTATGTCAATTTCCCAGTATTGATCTTTCCTTCCCCATTAACACCATCATAGAAGAAATGATCTTTGGGATCAAGCAATTTATCAATTGTCCATTCTAAACAATTTATTGAAAATTTTAAGTGGTCTTCCCCACCGCCAGCTTGATACAGCTTCACGGCAGCCAATGCCATTTCCAATGTCGAAATCAGTGCTACGTACTGACCTTCATACTTCCAAGTGATTCCTCCCGAGGTAGAATTATGTTGAGCAGCTATGAAATCGTATAATTCATTTATGTCGGTTTGCAACTCATCGCCTCTCTGATTTAATGCATGTACTGCAAGAAACACCCACAATGCTTGTGCATCATCGTCGGTATAAATACCACTGCCCTTTGAAATAGTAGCGGAGTACCCATTTGTTACTGAGTTTTTGTACTTCCTAATGGCATTAACTGCATTCATGGCATTTGCAGCCACTGGTGTGACTGCTCTTCCAGCAACAGCAACCTGCCAAAGATCTGGCGAATTGTCTTTTCCGCATGTGTCAACCCAGTTCCCAACGCTATCGTCCCAGAATGAACTTTGCAAAGTGTCTGCTAGGTGATGAAACATTTCTGTGGAATTATAAATCGCCTCTTTAGTAGTCACATCCTTTATAGTGGTGATGTAAGTGCCTAGGGGAGGGAGCGTCAAAGAAAGTGCTGTTATGACTGACAGAATCAGGGTTAAACTAAGCATATGAGAGACTTTCATTTTAGCGGAGCTCGATCGCTGCTGAATACCGTTGACTACTAAGAAGCTAAAGTGAAACATGGAGAGATGAGTTGTCTATAAATACTAAATTCCTCGACAATCTGTGGTTTTGAATCTTCTGCATCCCGACTTATGATCCAGTTTTGACACTTGCGTGAGGCTCTGATCTGATCGCATTAACGGTTAATTGATGCGACATGCGTTTAAGGAGGTGACAGGTTTCTTGGGTGAATAGCATTCCATATCAACTGGCGTAGGTGAGTTAATAGTACACATTCAGACATGCTACTTGCCCTTGAGGAATAACGAATAACGTCATTTTCGGGAGGATATCTTCGTCGAATCAACCCGAAACCAAGGTGTGAGTCTCCTAGTGAGAACTATACCTGTGGGAATATTTGTACTCTCATAGTCTAAAGGAGTCATAATTGAAGACAAAATACGTTGGTACCACAGTGATTCCAAAACGAACTACGATAGGAAAATATCAGATAGGGTCGGTAGTTAAGCTATTGCCAATGCGTGAAGCACTGGGAGAGCACCAAGTTGGAAATATGCTGTGTGCCTATCTTCATGCGGCATGCTGTGTTCACTGGAAACGCCATTCATGAATAATAAGTAGGCCTTCAAATGTGAAATATCTTTGCTGAATCATACTTGAAAAAACAGAAGAGTCCTGTGACAAGGCATCCGAGCCCTTGTATCAGTTTCATATTCAGACCGATCAAGGGGTGAACATCTCTATTCTGTGTCGAGAATTTCAGCCCACATAAAGGTTGAAACAACAGCTTCTACGAACGGTATCGATTGATTAGTAAAAGAAGTTGACCAAATTGTACAAATAGTCATGTACTATGGCCACAAAGTTTTATATATGTGGATCGGAAATAGGATTATCTAAGAGATTTCATAGGTTCGGTGCATTGGCTTGCACTAGAAGGCCCTTGTACTGTATTCTAGCGACTTTTCTTGTCTTGCGTTGAGATGATCTGGATACTTCGGACTATCAACAGTACTTCGAATTGCAGTTGTACGAATAGAACTTAAATAGCTAATCATAGTTATCTCCATTGGTTGGTCCGAACATACCTTAATTTCCATAATGGTTTGTATAGTCGGTTCAACTTTTTAGCCTCCTTCCGTCCCCCTTGCTTTTTGGTATTGGTGCATCAGGCCTGTGAAGATGTACGAAGCCTTAAAACTAAAACCACGTACCCAGTACTGTATATGCTGAATGCGCAAGTGTGTTAAGCCATATAAGATAGCTATTGCAGTGGAAGCATCCCACCCGTTATTCACTCACAACAAGACCCTAAGTGTAAGCCACATTGTAAAAGGACATCTAATATGTGCTCTCCAGATGAGGGCTATAGGAGTAGTTTGAGAAATAGATACCTGAGATTAGAGATCTAGCAGCTGGTAGAGCACTTGGTGAATTAGATGCCCGTCTATTCTTCGAGTGCAAGGGGTGTCCTTCAACAGAGGCAGCACACGAAGTGCTACGCAGCAACAGCTACTGCGAACAAGCATATCAAAGTGTGTGTATTTCAACCAGTATAGCAGGCTGCAAAAAATAAATAATCTATAGAATGGTTGCAACGTTTTAAATTACCGTCATAATAACACCAACTACACCAGCGACAACTGCTCCAAAGAAAGATTGGATACCAATACTGCTACCATCACTCTTCTTACCAGAGGTTGCTGTGGATGAAGGGATGGCTGCACTCACTGACGATAAAGAATCTTTAACGGTATCAGTACTTGAAATCCATGAATTCAACGAAGCAGCAGAGATGACTTCACCGAAGGTAGTAGAGTTAGAAACAAATACGAAAGCATTGCCACTCTTGTCGAAGGTAACACCACCGGAATAGGTTGCGTTGTAGTTTCTTGTGATATATCCGTCGATTCGTAAACCAGTCTCAATATCACCGGTACCTTGATAGTCATGGATGGTACTGTACAATTCACCAACTTCGGTGCCTGTGTTGTTCGTGACTTCGAAAATATCAAATTCACCACATCCAGATCTCCAACATGAACAGTTAACATTGTCTGAGTATTGGGCAGTTCTTGGAATACGGGCGTTCAAGAGCCAGATAGCAGGCATGTTGAAGTTGGAAATGTCGGAGCTGGAAGTGGTGTCATTTGGCATAGTGAATTCGAATAAGAAAGTTTTGATAGCACCATCAAAACCGTGATAAGCAGGAATGCCAGATCTATAAACACCGCAATCGTTGTCTATGCCTGAGCTTCCGCAGGTGACATTGGAAAAGATGGAAAATTCATCGTTTGAGTTAAGAAGAGTATTTTCTTCTAATACGGTGCTTGAACTTGCTTCACTAACACCATCCTTGTCGGCGAAAGTCAAAGCTTTTCCAAGACAAGTTGAATTTGAACCAGCGGCGGTCAAAAATGTGACGTTTTCCAGGGTTGAACTGGCAGCATTGTAGTAAGCAGTTCTTGACCAGTTTCCACTCGTATCATCCCCATAGGAGAAGTCAGAAGATGTGTAGACGGCGAATTGGTTAAGAATTAAGGGACCTCTGAAATGCACGGATACCGGTTCATCCATAGGAGCATTTGCACCTGAAAATGTCACTGGAGTTGAGCTTACGGAACATGAGCATGAGTCGGAGTCGACGTCGTTCAATTCACTCACTTGACTGTAATAACCATCGTAACCGAAATTTTCAAATTGAAGCACGTTCACCGATTGAGTGTTAGCTCTTCTGTAGTGTTTAATGTTGTTGGCATCTGCTCTTATCGATCCTGCGTTGACGGAGGCTATGAGTAGGGCACTGGAGGCCAAGAGATCGAATTTCATGTTGGTGCTGTAATAGGAATGTTAACTGTAATGGCGTACTTCAACTTATTGGGAGAATATTGATAGGAAAACTCTTTTCACAATAATCGGGGATGGCGGGCCTTGTATAATAAGAGATATTTATAGTAAGGACGTGATGATAAAACGGGGCTATGATCTTCGCTGTAAACACAATACTGCGGTTCGAAAAAGGAATTGAGTAACGAGTGAAAAATACGAAAATGGCTTGACTGAAAAACCACCTAATGGCAGTTTTATGAATCAATTTGTGTTCATGTGCTTGGAATTATGGGTGTGAAGTAGGGTACGATGGGTTTCTGATGGGAAAGCGATGTATCTCCTGTTCTTAAGATGGTTTTGGTTCGCATGTAATGGTGCTCGGTGGCTGGTTTGTTGATATGGACCTTTCGCATTTGCTTGATTTGGCGCTCAACAGAATTGGCAGTGTGCATGAGGTCAACAAACGAAAATATGCAAGTAATAAAGATTAGAGTAGCGAAGCATCTGGTGGTGTATTGTAGGAAGAATAGGTGGGGGGGGTGGTTGGGAGTGTGGCTAGAGTGCGGTTGGGGGTGGTGTGGCTAGAGTGCGGTTGGGGGTGGTGTGGCTAGAGTGCGGTTGGAATGAGGTAGTTTAGCTATACGTGGTTGAAGTGATAAGATTCTGCTTGAGGTGCTGTTCTTGTTTGGTAAATACCATGCTGGTGGTTCAAATAGTCAGCACTTTATTTAAGCGAACCTGATGAAGAATTAATGTTGTTGATGATGTAAAATATAGCTGCAAAACAAAAAAAACAAGACACAGCCACCGGGCAAGTCCTTCGCTCGCTTCCTCTTCATGGCTAGGAACATACATTGCTCCAAAGGATCATGCCAAATAAACGCAGGCGATCCCTTCGTTCTACCGCTGGTTTGTGGTGATGACGTACTGGTGGTGCTCTTACGTAATGTCATGAAATTGGCGATTGGCAAAACTATTTTATATGTAGGTGGTTGCAAAATCCGTGGTGGAGCCAAAGAATGTAGCTAGAGAGAGCGAAGCTAGAGAGAGAGAGAGAGCGAAGCCAGAGAGAGAGAGCGAAGCTAGAGAGAGAGAGAGAGCGAAGCCAGAGAGAGAGAGCGAAGCTAGAGAGAGAGAGAGAGCGAAGCCAGAGAGAGAGAGCGAAGCTAGAGAGAGAGAGAGAGCGAAGCCAGAGAGAGAGAGCGAAGCTAGAGAGAGAGCAGAGGTCTAGGAACTATAATACTTTCTTGTAGATAATCACATTTTGATACGAATGGTAGTTAATAAACTTGCCTAGTGTTGGGAATTCAAAGATGGCATTGTATATGGCTCCTGATGCTAAAGGCATCGTTTTCTACAACAATTCTTCCAAAATCTAATGATAAAAATCAAATCCACTTTCCTGTTATATTTACTAGAAACAACTCTTGTACATGTACTTTAATAATAACTTTCTTTTATTCTTAGCATCTAGCATTGGCTTTATTAATTGTATGTGGTTTTTGTAGCCATTAATCATACGAAGTCACTCGAAATGGCAATCCAAAAAACCTTTCCAAAACAGGTTTCACTGATCCTATTCACAGTGGCTATACAAAGGACATATTACAAAATTCATTCCCATCCTTTGACTATGCCAAACTTGGCTTACCCCATAGTATCCTGTTTTCAGGCCACATAACCTCCATCGAACTGACCACTCTACTATTAATTCTTGATTCCATTTGACATTATCTTACACACAAATTTCCTTCTTTAGTCCTTCCATCATCTGTTATATATTACTCCCCCCATTCTCTTTCCACTACTTCTCTTCTTTATCCCCCCAACCTCTATAGTCATCCGCTCGTCACACGTTCAATTCCCACTGTCGCACGAAAACTCCAACCAAAACCAAAATCGTTATATCGAATTTTCACTACTTTGGGCAACCACCATAGAATACTTGACAATGCTATCTCATATCCGTCATTACACAATTAATATACCTCTGAAAGTCAGCCTGGACCTCTTCAGATCGACGATGTCGAGAGTTTCTTCACAAGCAATGATATTGACGTCTGCATCTCCAAACAAGAAGCAGATATCGCAGTTACATGGAATGACACTCTCTTCAGTATGCTCGCTCTCCATCCTGCCTCAGCCATTGCTTCAGTTTAATTTGCATTTACCATCTTATACTTCGTCTGAAATCCACAAGAACAAGTATGTTGCTATCCACCTACTCCCTCCAACACCAAAATCCATCAAACTAGGTAGAATATTCTCCAGCGGTGTCAAGAGAGAGGAAGTAACTACTGTTGATGAAACAGGCGAAGGTGATGGCGACTTCCACGAGATGACAACTCCATTTTCAAGGTTGGATACAAAAGATTGGGAATTTTATGATATTTCTGATAAGCATGGAATAGCGATTCCTATCTTGAAAGACCACGAATGTGTGATGATATGCGAACAAGTGAAGGATATTAAGGTAGGAAACCATGAGATATGGGTTGTCAAAGTGTTGGACATCTTGAACAATCCAGAATATGAGGACAAGAAGACTGGAGGACTAATTTACTTCGATAGAGAGTTTCGTAAGATTGGTGGGATTGTATGATGAGGTAGCTATATTGCGAGACTTGATATGATTGAGAGTGTTAAATAAAGAACCGATCATTGACGTGTGTAGTCCCACGCACGCTTCCAGTAGCCTAATTTTTAATTGAATTAATTAGAGAAGAAGTGCTGTTATACGAGTCAAAACCTTCTGTGCAACTTGTACATAGCCCACTTGTCATAGAAGCGAGTATTCTAATAGATTTCAACTACACTGCATTTTATCATAATAATAGATTATTCGTTATATCTTAAGAGTCTAATAATATCCCTCGCTCAAGGCCTCGGTTTCTTGTGCCACCGCAGGTAATATAACGTTGAAGTTCTCATTTAACTTCCGTATGTTCTTACTGAGCTTGACACTTACTTCTTTCTTCAAAGCCTTCACGCCTGCTTTTAAATCTTCGACTTCATCCTGTTTGGAATGGAAGCGACCTTTGAGCTTGGAATTCTTCAACGTTGCAGCTGATAACTCGGTTCTAATCATTTTTAGACGACTTTGATCTGATATCAGCCTTGATTCATATTCTGCGTATTCCGCTTCTAATTGAGAAATTTCTGCTGATTTTTCCCTCTCCAATAAAGCGAACAGTTGACTAGCTTCATTGTATTTTGAAGTGAATTGTTCGATTTGAACATGCAAGATTTCAATTTCTGCTTCCAATTGCATTACAGTGTGTTTCAAACCTTTAAGCTTACCAACAGCACGATTATCTCCAGGTGTACTGTTAGAGGTGCTGTCCGTTTTCACCAAATCTGAAGTTGACGGAGATTCACTTTCGTACTTTGAGATTTTGCTCTTTAACGATTCAATACCCTTTGTTAATTCCAATAACTTTTTATGTTCGTCCTTCTTGAACTTCCTGTTGCGAGCACGAAGTGCTGCCAAGTTGTTGATCTTGGAAACTAATGATATTTGCAACGTTTTCAAAGAAGACGTTTCAGCTATTGACTTATTTAACACTTGTGCAGAATCAAGGTCTTCCGTGTTCGTAGTATTTATAACAAAGTGAGATACCACATTGTTTGCGATGACATCGATTTCATACTGAAATAAAGGCGTAAGCCCATATATCAACAAATATTCCCCATCAACGATCTTAAAGTATGACCAATTTATCTGATTGAGGGTTACTTTGAACTGATCGTAGGGAACCTGGAGTTTGTTGATGAACTTGATCAAGATACGGGAATCCTCGATAAGCATAATGGACATTTTCTGTGCACTGAAGTAGTTTACAGTATTACTAGAAAAATCAACTAATGGATTTGATTTCTGATACGAAAGGTCTAGTTCCGAATTCAGGTTCGATACGTGATCGCTGTTCGTTGATTCGTAGTTTGATTTTGAAATTGTAATGTTGTTCGAATCCTGGATATGGTTGTGGTCATCAGTCTGGAAGGATTTCTTAGAAAGGGAGCTCACAATTGCATTACTGAAAGCACCGCCATTATTTTTACGTTTAGTACACTCTCCAAGAAAGAGGGAGGGCTTCTGAATGATCGCTTTTGAGGCAGCGATTAAGGACCAGAATGGTTGCATTAGGTCTTTCTTGCTGACTGGGCCGTTTTGCGTTATAAAGTTTTCGAAATTGTGAATGGCTATTGATTTCTCATAAACTTTTTTGTCGAGTGAATCATCAAGGTATATGTTGAGTAGCATTGTTTCATCACAATTGACAGATGCAGACTGGAATGATAGTGAAGATGACAGGGTTGATTTTGAGCGGTACATTCGGTTCCATGAAGAAACAATGACATGAATTGACAAAAGTAGATATAATTTGTTCAGATGGAAGTTCAAGCGATCAATAAACATTATTTTCTCGTAGTACGCATCCACATAGTAGAACGAGCCATTGAACCAATGAATGGTATAATTGATGTAGTTTATGATCAAAAAACAAACTATTGAATGCAACTGCTTGTTTGAGGTTGATGAGCCAGAATTATTAGTGGAACTACCTGACCCTATTAAATCCAACGAAATCAATGTCTTTGAGAATATCACTAAGTAGTTGAAGTACGCCCTTTGTGGAACACAGAAAGATAAAGCACTGAATATGGAAACATCAAGAGTTACCACTTTGCATATGTAAGGGAATGGGACCACCGAAATCGTGTCTTTCCAGCTGACGAACTGGTAATCATTGAACAACAAGTAGTGAGTCAAATACTTATAACCTTTGAAGTCATCGGAGCCAAGTGCTATATGTACCAGAAGAAGACAAAGGGAAACTGTATTTGGAAGTGCTAGTAAGATGAACACCAAAGAGAGAATATCTCTGAGGAAGGCGGTGGATGGAAAGAGAACGATCTTTGCGGGTGATGGGCCTGGGGTATTGGAAGATTGCTTTGGTGGTGTATACTTCAGAGGGTTCTTTTGAGGATGTTTAGACTTGGGTGCGTTTGTATTTGGATGTGGTGTGGTAGTTGTGTTTGATCTAGATCTTGTTGAATTGGATCTACTTCTATTTGCATTCGAATTCGAAGGCGAATTGGAAGCAGGTGTCCCGCTGATATTGATGGAAACACTTTTATTCAGTGGCACATTCAAATGACTATGATTATGTATTGCAGTCAGAGACAGATGTAGATGATGAGGCATATTTACCAGGCATGGAATATTATGAGTTGTGTGGGATGGTGATGCTTTGGGGAAAAACGTATGCACTTATATGGATCTATTGGTTCTTGAAGCTTGGTATGGATCAGATACGTAATGGAAAAACTACCTTTGATTCAACTCTATTATTCACAAAAAGTATGGTTTATTTCCCCGTGTAACGCTGATTTACAGAATATGCGCTTTCCAACTGGCTCTATAACTATGCTGATGCAAACCGTCTATAAAGAAGTCTGTACAAATTTTGCTTTCAACTTTTACTGTCAACTTTTCATTTTTTTGAAGGCCCAAAAAGTGTCTCCACCAAAACCGAAGATTTGACAGGAAGCAGCAACAATAGGGGAGTTTAGGGATATTACTGCTCGGACAAAGGAGTACAGAGCTGGAAACGGAAGAGAGTGCTGTAATAGGGAGAAAACTTATTCATTTACGTTTTAAATGGATAATTGGAGCAAAAACTGTCTTGTTCAGCAAGGGCCCTGTTGTGTATACCACGTGACACCATAGTTACCTGATGAACAGCTCGAGGAGGTCCATATGAGACCTGATTCTTGTCTTATGAGGCGAGTAAGAGTCGCCCTTAGTGGGATAGTAGACCTGGTTGAATGTTGCATGAGTGGCCAAAAGAGAACTTTAGTGAAAAGGTAAGTTTGGTGTCCCTAGAGAAGTCCGTCCTGTTGTGCCTTGCTTGGTGTATCATTTTGCAACTTCTGGTACTAGCCAATATTGAAGTGCTGTAAATTGCAGCAAATATAAAGACGGCTACAGTGTAGAGTTCTAGCTAATGTTTATCATAACTTTGTACTATGGTGTGAAGTTAAAGGTTGGTTAACTATTCTGGAAGGTTGTTTAGTGGTACAGAGGAAAGTCTGAGAATAGGCACTAAGACATCGATTCAGGTGCTACATTGTACCTATATTTGAAGGCAGAGATGAACACAGTGTGAATGAAGTACACTGCCAGTTACTTAGTGGAGTTCTGAGGGTTTACTATATTATAGGCCTTTCACGTAACTAGGGGCTCTGGAGACCCAGCCAGAAGGGACATGTGACTGATTTTGAAGGGTATAACTTAGGAACCCACATGCACTTGCTAGCATAATTAACATAACTATGTTAATTATTACTAACATAACTATGTTCTAAGTACCCCACAAAAGGTGTAGTCAAGCTGGCGATTGGACTGACTCAGAGATGGAACTCATAGGCCAATGTACTTTACCTGATGGCCCTGCTAGAGACAAAGAGCATGGGCGACCACTCAAGGGTTACAAAATCCATAAAAGCTGTGGCCCTCATTACTCTTAAGACTGACAATCCCACTAACACATAACACATAATCAGAGGACCCTGACAATCACAACGGCCGATAGCACACCCTGACACATAGACCCTGTGTATGTACAAGAAAAGTATTATTATTCTGTCACAGAAGCTGCCACTAATCCCCATTGAGCAATAACTCACCGTGACAACTCCAGATGGCCCTCGTGGCATAATAACCACAAATTTCTTTGTGAGAAGGCAAGCTCTATGGAAGAACTCATTGGGCCGTTACAGGTGCTCCTGAAGAAGTAGCACGGACAACATTAAGTTCCTGGGTTCTTAGATTTAGCAGAATAAGTTTGCAAACGTAGGTGAGATTGTGCACGGCAAAGAGCTGAAGGGCACTAGTGCTTGACGTGACGAAGCACCCATTGGTGGTGGTAGAACAGTAGAGACGAGATGAGGGAGGTTGGGAGAGTCTGGGAACACTTTCCCCCCTTAGAGAACAGGTGGAGACGACAGCGCTTGCAATTATTCAATCATGCACAGTGAAGAATACTATGGGTACATGCGACAGCACGGTGGCATACTTAAGACAAACCCGAAGCGATCAGTCGGAGGCTGCTCACCCCAAGCACGATCATAAGACTTCCGATGATGCTGCAGAAACGCAGAAACGCAGAAACGCAGATGTTCAAATCATCAGGTTGCAAACGGTTGGACTCTGGCTGAAGGTTGGACTCTGGCTGAAGGTTGAAGGGTGTGCAGTTGATGGTGGTATATATAAGGTTGTGGAGTGCCATGACTTATCAGCTTGTTTAAGTAATCTAAGATCCGCTCCTCTTTCGGGATTCTCTTTCCGCCTTCAGCTCGTCGCATCTCTGATTGCCTCGATTAAGACAAATGTATCCTGATGCATATAACAATACTAGCGAAACTAACACAACGACTGAAGTGACAGGTGTGGCAGATCTTACACAACTACATGACTAGCACATCAATGTAACCAACCAACAGCTAATCCTCAGCTCTTGAGCAACCCCTCTCATTTCATGGAGTCCCTTTCCGCAGAGTCCCCCCATCCTGCACCACACAATGAACTTCCCCTCAAAATTTGCTATCGATCTACGTAATTAGTGTCGGGAACGGCTACACCAACGTGACCAAGTCCAAACACCAGTCCGAACGCTTGCACGCGCAAACAATACCTACACCCCCCAACCAAATACAAAATCATTGAAACCTGCAACAATCAACAAGCGAACTGTTAACACACAAGATCTATGCAGATCTTCCTGGTACTTTGTGTCTTGCAACGAACGATTGTAAGTTGGTGTCTAAAGAACTTTGTGAGCTACGTGTCTAGATACTTTGTACGATCTGACCTTACTTTGCCATAGATCAATTGTAAATGAATGTAGAGGGGAAAGCCCCGTTATTCCCCGGCCGAATAGGGAAAGAGGATTTAGTATTTTTCATGTTGACGTAGCCAATTTTCTTTTTATTGCCTTGTTTGGCTGAGTTTCCATGGCTATTCGATTTGCGTGCATTAAATTTGTAAGCTGCGAGAAAAGTTGAATGTTCGGAACGGGAGCACGCATGAGGCCATGGGAGTCATGGAGAGGGGGGGGCAGTGGGTACGAGCTTATTTGATCTGGGCGAGCAGAGGAACGGACGATGATGACTACGGTACATGCTGAGCCCAAGAGCTTCTCAAAAGAAAGTACTCGGCATGCACACATTCCTTCATTTGGCCCACTTGCTTCGTTATCCTTCATCGAAACTCTTACACTCTCCATGATTTGTCTTGATTGCTTAACGTCATCTCTTTGCGGAACAGAACGTTCGCAACCTACCTTGCGAATCCGCTCAAAAAGAAATAGAAATGACACACAAAAATCCGAGGAGATAGCATGTGGCCAAATAATGAGATGCACAAGCTTGTGATCGATATGTTGTGGACACTAATGACAGACAACAAACAACGACTATGTGGGGGCTGTAAAAGGGGGAGAAGAGCGAAGGGTGAACAAGGGCAAGGAAGGCAGTAAGATCCAAATGAGGGGTCTGAGAAGCATCCCTTCACTAGTGCACGATAAGCAGCAAGCAGCAATCAGAAATCAGAAATCAGAAATCAGCAAGCTCCAAGCTCCAAGCTCCAAGCTCCGGCTACAGCCCACCAACACCCACAATCACACAACCACACTCCTTCAACCACTAGCAATCCGCGCACAATCCGCCGCCAACCTCCATTCTCCAGCACAAAATTCTACACCAAACAACCAAAAACCACCGTAAACAACCAATCATCAACGCAAACACCAAAAACTTCACCACAAACTATCTCTGCATTTTGTCCGTTTGTAACTTCCCGCACTCGGCAAAACTACAATAGGAGAAAGTCCCCAACCATCGACACACTCCAAAAGAAACCAATCCTAATTCCATCACAAATTCCTTTGAAAAATTCCAGAATATCCCAATCGACCAAAATCCAAATTGAAAAAATCAGTGCCATAGCTCGCAAAAAAACATTAAAATCCAAGTCATCACCACCTTAAAACACACAATAAAGAATCTAAACAGTTTTAACCAAACGGTGTGATTGCAACTACACAAAATACTTGACTGAAAAAGCAGGAGTACTTTAGCGGAGATTTCAAAAGATGTCGATATCAGATCCACCAGTGTTAGAAGAGGACCGCAAGGTGACCGCAGGTGTCAATCCTTACACCAACTCGAGTACTCCAACCATTAAAGACGTTCAGTATCACTACCAGCAGCAGCTTCCTCAGACCATCTTACACATGGGAGGAAGCGGCAACAACACCAATGTGGGAACCCCAACGGCTCCTCACAATCCTTACCTTCTGTTCCAGCCTCATTTACAGCTTGACCCTCACCATCCAGACGAGCATAACCACCAATTTCAGCACTATTACCAGCATCCGAACGGTGTTGCTGCCCATGGACACTTGCAACAACAACAACAACAGCAACAACAACAGCAGCAGCAGCAACAGCAACAACAACAGCAACCTCATTTGCCAAATGCTCCTCCTGCTCCACACATGAACATACAACACTTATCAAATCAACATTTGGGTCAACATATGAGTTCTCAGCACTTGGGTTCTCAACACTTGGGCTCCCAAAACTTGGGTTCTCAAAACATGGGTTCTCAAAACATGGGTTCTCAAAACATGAACATGGGCTCCCAGAACTTGGGTGGTCAAGGTTTAGGTGCTCAGAGCTTGAATGGACACTTATCAAACCAACATTTGATGTCCAACCAACATTTGATGTACGCTCCAATCCACCAGAACGGCCAGAACGTTCAAAATGGCCAGAACGGCCAGAACGGCCTCCAGGTTCACGGTCAAGTGCATGGTCAAGTTCACAACCAACTTCACCATCCACAACACCAACTTCACCATCAACAGTTACAACACCATCATATTCCTCACCAAATTCCTCATCAGATCCCTCACCAACATCAGCTTGATATCCTTTCGAGCAATGATGGTAGCCCTGATTTATTGGAGAACGGTACTCGAAAGGTTGCTCCTCGTTCAAGTGACTTGTTCAGAGTTGGTCCTCAATTCGGTGCCACCAGACAACACCGTGAAATCTACTGCAAACACTTGGGAGGCATGGAAGTCACCCCAGTGATTGAAGCGCGTATTGATCGTGGGTTTGAAGTTGGTGAAAATGGTAATTGGATTGGTTACAAGAGAAATTACTTCACTTTAGTCTCTGCTTTCCACTTAGAGGACTTTGACTACGAGAAGTTCTTACAAAATAAGTTCTACACCATGGAAAAGGGTGGTGCTGCTCCCAAGGTTGACATCAGCTACTTCGCAATTCGTCTTGTTGCTAAATGTTCCGACGATGATGTCTCAATTTCTTTGATTCAACACACTGCCAAGCGTGACAAGGGTCCACAATTCCCTCCTCCTATCTATCCTGCTGTTCCAGGAGATTTGCCAGATCACGAAACTGTCAAATCCTCATGTAACAAACGTAATGGTAACAAGATCGAAAACATGAACAAGATCTTCTACTTCGATCGTCTGGAACACTACACTGAAAAGGGCTTGGATACCATGAAGGATCCTCTGGTGTTGAAGAACTACCCTAGTGATTCTATTGCCAAGGTTGCTCGTTTTGAAAGAATACAATTCACCTCGTCTATCCGTGTGAAGTCCACCACCGTGAACCTGCGTTACTTCACCTTGAACGTGGAGTTGTTAGGAATTGTAGAGGACGAAGAAATGCAGATCCAACCAGTTTTGTTAAGTTCCATCGAAACTCCTCCTTTGATCATTAGAGGCCGTTCTCCTTCGAACTACCACAAGGATAAGACTTCAGGATATAGAGGGGTGCCGAAGTAAGGGAAACTGGAAGAACGTGAGAGTAATGACTGTAGAAACTCTCCGGAATCTTTGTATATATTCCCTAATGTATTTCTAGATTAATAAACGTTATAGATGAGTTGATACAGTAGAGAAGACCATTTTGCAACGATTGATATCATTACTTTGATGAGGTTTGAAGTGCTACACTTGCATTTACCGACCATTCGATGCTTTCTATTGACACCTCAGGCAATTTTGTGTTGTGGCTCAGACTTGGCGTTGTCTTTTGGGAGACTTCTCTTACGTTTTTGGTTTTGTTTCTTTTGGGTCTAGTAAGACCTTATTCATCACTGGAGGGCTCTGACAGGCATATTTAAACCTTGTGGAATAATATATTGCATTTTGGATTTTATTTCATCGAGCGTATGGTTTCGTTCTGAATAAGAGTACAGAAATTGCAGCTAAATAGGAGTAGATGTTTCGCCTAAATCGAAGGAGAATCTCGAAGGATAAGTGCTTGGTTGCTTTTCTCTTGCTGAATAGCGAGAAAGCAGAAACATCAGATGGTCCTATTTGATATCGAGATGGCCAATAAGGATAGCATTCTATCGCATGCGTCACACCAAGATGGTAACACTGTTGATTCAAAGAACTCAGAAGACAGTGCCAGGACTTTGAGAACTAGTGTCTCGAGAGATGAACTGACGACGACAACCTTAAATGCGCCTGCGATGGAAGAGACTGAAATGGTATCTGACGGTAAATACTACGACAGCAATGCTGGCGACGGCTCCCAAGCAATCGATCATCACGAAGTTGGCCTAAAACTTGCACTCACGGTTATTAGTAGTGTTGCCACTCTTTTCGTGGCTGCCCTTGACACAACCATTGTAAGCACAATCTTAGCCAAGGTTGGTGATGAGTTTGATAGCTTTGAAAAGGTAGGTTGGTTGACTACAGGGTATCTTCTTCCTATGGCAACTTTGGCACCATCTTATGGTAAGTTATCGATCGTGTTCGGACGTAAGTACTTTACTCTTGCTGGAATTATCATCTTCGAAATCGGATCATTGATTGCTGCCTTGTCTACGTCCATAGATATGTTAATTGGTGGACGCGTTATTCAAGGTATTGGTGGTGGGATTATCACGTCAATGGTTAGTGTGATTTTGACAGAAGTCGTACCAATTAACAATCGTCCACTAGTATTTATGTGTGAAGCGTTGACCTTTGCATTTGCAAGCGTATTAGGACCGTTCATTGGTGGTGCCTTTACTCTGCATGTCACTTGGCGTTGGTGCTTTTGGATTAATCTACCAATAGGTGGTGTGGCCACAGCTACCCTCTTCTATTCATATAACCCACCTAAGCCAACAGGCAATCTCATGGAAAAGGTTAAGAATATTGATTACTTGGGGACTTTTCTTATCTCCTCCGGGTTGGTTCTAGTATTGTTAGGGCTTTCCTTTGGTGGAGTCGAGTTCCCTTGGAAATCTGCAGCCGTGATCCTTTGCTTCGTGTTGGGAGGCTTACTTCTTGTCTCTTTCACCTTCTGGAATTTTAAATATTCAAGGGAACCCATATTACTCAAAGAGTTAATGTCTAACATTAAAGTGATTGCCGCGTGTCTTAGCAGCTCTTTCAACTATGCATTCTTTGTTTGCCTCTTAACGTATGTTGCCGCTTTCTTTCAAATAATGTTTAATGCTTCCGCTTGGGCTTCAGGAATCCTTTTAATCCCGCTTCTCATGAGTGTCACCCTTACCACTGTTGCTAGTGGTGTCTTCATTAAGGTAACCTCCTTGGTTAAACCAGTTCTCCTTGTTTCTGGGTTCTTGGGCCCTCTAGGTTGTGGTCTTCTTTTACTTTTTGATTTGGATTCTCTGCTTGGAATGAAGGTGGGTTTGCTAATACCTGTTGGGATCCTGGTTGGCCTTCAATTCCAACCTTCAGTGATAGCATCCCAGCTTGAAGCTTCAAAGAAAGTTGATGGTTCCCTCATAATGGTTACAATTCTTATGAACTTCCTTCGTGCCATTGCTTCTTCTTTTGCTGTTACAATCTCTCAGCTCATCTTCCAAACTGCGGGGGTCAAGAACATCAATGCATTGGTTGCCAGTTTGTCTCATGAATCTTCTAGCTACAAAGCGCTTTCCAAGGTGACCGCAATAGATTTGATTTCGAGTCCTAGTTTGATTTGGAAATTTGACCGTGATACAAGACGGTTGATCTTACAGGAAATATTGAAGTCTTTCAAAGATATATTCTATTTCTGTTTGACATTGCTGGTATTGAGTTTGGCTTGTGGGTTGTTTGCGTCCAATAAAAAGGTACCAAAGGACGTCGCAACCAAAGAGTTGACCTCAGATGTTGTGTACGATGCGGGTTCCATCAGTCAGGAAGCTTAGATGGGGTAGAAGCTGATGATCATTGCTACGATTACTTCTACTTCAACACCAAATAGAATCCTTGCATGAGATGATAGTTTCTGCAAATGGAAGTTTTGTGAAAGCATACATCGAACTCCTAATTTGATTATCTGCGAGGAGATATATGAAATGATACAAATGGAAGTTGCAAATGATGAATGAAAGAAAGATAGCTACTGCTTTCATCCAATTAATAGAATCTCTTTGAGAATTGCAGAGATTTGTAATGAATTTGTTTAACCTTATTCGGAAAAGTTTTCATTCCGATAGGACCAACTTAATAACCTTCTTCATGTTGCCTTCTTTTATTGTCCTACAAAGAAGAGCATAGTTAATATTTAATAATTTATAATTTATAATAGTAGGTACATGTAGAAGTCTCCAAGTGGTTTTGGAGATTTTGTAAATTTTGCAGCCATCGGAAACCATTTCAAATTGAACAACCTTCCATCGTTCGAACAATATCCACTAATTCCATCACAATCAGGATCTTTAATACAATAGAAAGGCTAAAAACAAAAGTACAATACTTCCATTTTCCTCCTCTTTACGACAACATTTTCTACAGAAATTGGTAGTACAAAGGCCTCACCACCAACCAGTAGCACACAGCGAATACCTGACGAAGAACCTCTTCGCCAGCCAAAACATGATTTACGGTAGCAAAATTTGATCCAAGTCTCCCAGGGGTATGATCACGAAGAAATCAGATCATTTGAGCCAAAGTATTGCCTACCAGCCTCAACTCTTCATTTCAACCAATTGATTCATACCTTCTCCCTTCTGCGCAAATTTTAGGTCGCACTAAATCTCGCCATGACAAAATTCACCGCAGTAGACGGAGTACAAGATTCACCACCAAGAGACCCCAGATTGTTTCTGCCACAAGGTCGATAATGTTGAATAAAGAATAAGGGTAATCAATCGGAATGCCTTTTTGGATCGATCCCAGTTTTCTACTGGGTGATTTTACTCTAGAACTCGCCATCGACGTCAGCCTAAACACCGTCCCAGACAGCCCCATTATCGCACTAATTTCTCCACGACTCAAATCTCCACCAAATCATTTTTGCTCGAAACAAAAATCACATTCACAAAAGATTCGAGTACTTTTGACCCCACCATTCAAACCACTTTACATGTCTACCAATACCGCCAAGCAGTATGCGCAGAATAATACGAACAAACACCATCCTAAGTTGACTGAAAATCCTGAGGAGGAATGGGGCATTGCTCAAGCTGTCGAAGAAGAAGAACCTATGACCGTACGGATAATTGATAAACAATCGCTTGAGTATGTCATTCGCTCAAGTATCGCAGGAGGCGTAGCAGGATCGGCAGCTAAGACGATGATTGCTCCATTGGATAGAATAAAGATCCTCTTTCAAACCCTGAACCCCGAGTTTCTCCAGTACAGAGGGACCTTGGGTGGATTATTTGCGGCTCTGCGTCGAATCTTCCAACAAGATGGTGCCTTGGGATTGTTCCAAGGCCATTCCGTTACCCTTTTACGTATCTTCCCATATGCTGCTATCAAATTTGTTGCTTATGAGCAGATTCGAACGTTACTCATCCCTCATGATGAATATGAAACAGCAGTAAGACGTTTTTTGGCTGGTTCACTTTCTGGATTAGCTTCGGTCTTCTTCACATACCCATTGGACTTGGCTCGTGTCCGTATGGCATTCGATACCAATCACACGATGCTGCGTAAAGGACGCTTGGTGTCGACCGTTCGTGGCATTTATCATGAATCTCCTGTGCATCGTGTTGGAGACCCAGGCTGGCTCAAGTGGTCACGGCAAGTATTCCCACCGTCGGTCGTTTCAGTGCTGAACTTCTATCGAGGATTTGCTCCAACAATATTAGGCATGGTTCCATATGCTGGAGTTTCATTCTACACTCATGATTTAATTCATGATATCTTAAGACTGCCATTGGTTCGCAAATGGACTGTGCAACAGAAAGCGGGCAACACGACTCAGAAAGTTGTAACTGGTGGAAATGTATCGTCCAGAGATACTAGAGCACCACTTCGGGCTTATGCTCAACTTGTAGCTGGTGGGCTTGCGGGAATGTGCTCTCAAACAGCAGCATATCCATTTGAAATCATCCGCAGGCGTATGCAAGTTGGTGGAGCAGTTAACGAAGGACGCTTTCTCCTGTTCAAATACACTGCCCATTTGATATACAAGGAGAGTGGAATGAGAGGATTCTTTGTAGGTCTTAGTATTGGGTACATGAAGGTGATACCGATGGTTGCATGTTCCTTCTATGTTTACGAGAGAACAAAGCTGGCACTTGGCATTTAAAAGAGAAATAGAAGTTGAAAAGGTGGGAAGATATTTATTAGATGTATATAAAGAATGAATAGATGCATACATTATGAGAGGGTGCCGACTGGAGTATCTGAACTTGTGGAACTTGTATTCCTTAAAACGTAAAAGGAATGATGACGAAGGTGCTTTAATGCATTCTTGTGTGTGTCTTGATCTACTTTTCAAGAACAAGGAACCATTTATGAGGTATATATACAGAATTTTTAAAAGCCTAGAAATGACATGGTTAGTACAAGCAGTATGATAATGCTTGAATAGTCTATGAAAGTTACAAGAAACCATCTCAAGATATCTAAAATACTTGGTTTCGTAAATGGGATTCAACTTCTTCATGCATGGGTAGAAAGATTCTAGAATTGTTCGAGAAACAAAGACTTACAAGAACCATCCAAACCACCTACTATTCTTAGTAGACTTCACTCCAGCAGCAACAGGGTTTGCAGCGTCCTTTATAACGCCCTTTGCAATGCTAGCAGTTTGGACCAACTTATCAGTACCGATTTTGAAACCCCAGTTTCTCAAAGCCTTCACAATACCAGGAGTGATGGCAGCACATACTGGAATACGGATGAATATAAGCGACTTATGAAGTCCATAGGCAATGGCCACTTCGGTCCAACTAAACTGAGCTAAAAGAGTTCCAAACAATGATGTTGGATTCTCCAGAGGAACATCTTCCGCCTGTTCGAGTTTTCTTTGAGCTTGCTTAGCTTTTAGTTCTTCGTTACTGACACCATATCCAAACTGTTGCTTGGCAGTATTCTCGTAGTATTCGATCTCTTCGGTACCCATTGAGTGAACCAAAATGTAGCACAACGGAAAGTCAATTGCAGATAGTCCCATGTAAACTCCAAGAGCCGAGTAACCGTACTCTTTCATCAAGTCCTTGAGTGAACGAGACTTCTTGGCCCCGCCACCATTCCCAGCACTTGCACCTGCACTGGCTCCAGTGCTTGTTGAAAATCTGAACTTCATTCTAGACTTCATAATATTAGTTGGGGTGAAGAAGGGTCTTCTGAGAGGACCTTTGAGCGCGTTGAATCTAAACATCTCGAGCAGGTCAGTTGGGTGGTTGGAAGAATGTGCTTTGATAGAGATCTGGCTGAAATTTCGATACTTGAAAATCGGGGCAAATTTCGAGTCGAGCCCGAAAGGTGTCACCCGGAGCATGAGAATTGGTGCTCTGTAAATGAGGACCAGAGAAGGAAATCGGCAGGAGAATGCGTGGAAGTTGATTGAGGGAGACCAAGGAAGAGAATCATTGAAATAAAGGATTGATTTCATACCAATAGAAGCAGTTTAGTGGGTACCGTTGGTGATTGGTTTGATGGACAAGTTTTCTTTAGTTACCATATTATATGCAGTGTGAATCAACTCCATGTGAAGAGAGAAGCCCTAGACTCAATTTTATCAAGTGTTAGTTAAGGTCTGGTGATCCGAGATGGTCCAAACTGGAGATCTGGTGGAACCAGTCAATAGTTTTATTATAAATGCTTGATTTAAGATTAGCCAACTATTAGTATAAGAGCAGGTACATTCCATGCAAAGCGAGAAGAACACAATCTCTATAGAGTATCGATCTTACTTAAGTTGGGGATATGCAATGGCCTTGCTCCATCAGGAACCAGGTTCTTTTGCTAATTTTCATACAAAATCTTTCTTGTCATCTTAAAGGTGCTGCAATTATTTCCTACTATGTCTATAACGAATGCTTGTCACCATCATTTTGCAGCCATTTTGCAGCAATTCCACCAAAAAACAATAAAAATTGTTGCAACATTCATTGACTCGAGAGCCCCAAGTAAGTAAAGCGTTGGCCAGTGGATGGCTTCTAAATAGTACAATCTTGTCGCTAATCCAACTTCTTGATCAAATTTCTTCTTCTGTATTGAATTATATACATGTACAAGCTAATTATATCTAATTTTCAACTTCTTTTTCTCCGATCATCTTGAATATCATTCCTGCTACCTGAATGTACTGTAATAAGCATCATCCTCAAATCTTTTCTTAACCAATTGCAAAACATCTTCCGGATAAACATCCTCAAGCATCTCTCCTCCCTTTAAAATCCTCTCCTCATGTGCCTTCTGTTCCTCCTTCGTCAAACACACAACATTTTGTGTGTTCACTGGCTTTGCAGGGTCCCAAATCGATAAAGTCAACCTTGTTGGTATACCTGAAACAGGGGATTTTCCTCTGAACAACTCTTCCAAAATATAGCTGACGTCAGTCTTTGATAAGGGAACTCTATGATCAGAGCGTCCGATTCTTGCCAATTGTCCAGCCAAACTCTGGATCATATCATTGTAAACGTGAAGTCTGTTCTTCATTTCAATCTGTTCCACGGGGTATCCAGAAACAGTTGTAATGATATGCGTGGCAATGACAAGGCCGAACATGGCTGGAAGTGTACCCAATACAGGAAGGATACGGACTCTGAAGTTCTGTAAAGCAGACAATTGGTCAACTTTCCCAATTGCATATTCATGATCTGGTAACGGAAGTAACTGAGCTTTACGAGGGTCAGGTTTCTCAGTGGAAAACACACATGTAATGTCACTCACTATTCCTTTATCCTTCTTCAACTTGATACGAACAGAACGAGCAAGGGGATCTTCTTCCGTTTTCGAGATATCAGCGATGTTAATGCGGGTTGGGTCAGATTTACACAGGGCACCTCCCGACAGCACAACCTTGATATCATTTTCATAACAAAATGCCAAAAGATCGACCTTTGTATCCAAGTTATCAATTGCATCAACAACATATGTTGGATTGAAATCATCACCACATATCAATTCATGTCCTCCCTCCGCATCCCATAACTGGTTCCTCGCATCGATCTGGACCCAAGGGCAAATCTCTGAGATTCTATTCTTGATACAATCGACCTTGGAAACCCCAACATCGGCGATTGTAGCCACAGCATTTCTGTTTAATGAAGAAAGTGTGACTTGGTCGAAGTCGATGACACGAATACGTGAGACACCTGATCTGGCTAACATCGTAACTACCCATGAACCGACGCCTCCGGCACCAACAACCACTACATTTTGTTCTCTGACCTTGGCCATTCCATCTTCTGTTAGGAACGAGTAGTTGCGGGAGAGTTGTTCTCTAATGAGTTCTTCTGGGTACTCTGTAGAACCAACACTCTTTGTGGTCTCATTCTTGATAATCTTCTTACCATGTTTCTTTCTTTTATTTTGTTCTAAAAAGTGGTAACCTTCGAGGAGACCTATTGTAAGGGCAGCAGTAGCAACGACCGCTAGCCAAACACTGGAACTATGTGAATGCATTTGGTGTTGTGAGTGTGCTTTCCTGCGATGACCTTCAGAATTTCAATATTTTTCACAATAAAAATCGCTTCAAGGCCATTCGTGAATGCGCGATTGCACTGGCTGCAACTTTAGTGCTAGAGATGACCAGAAGGAGAATTTCCCAGTCCAAGGAGATTGAACGAGCTTGTACGAGCTTGTACACTAGCTCATTTTCTAGAAAGAGACTAGCTGTTTTCTTACACGAGAGATAGAATTCTATAATAGGAGGCGAATAGGATCCTACGATGTGATCATCGCTACAAAGCACTACGTATATTCAAAAACTTAATTCATTATCGTCACGTAAATCACAACTTGGCACCCTTACGAGAAACAGTGGACTTAATCAACCCATTTGGATCGGGTGAAGGGTAGAATAATTCACTGTTATCTTTAATTCCCTTCCATTCGAAGTTGAATAAGATGTAATGGTTGTTTGGCAAGACATAGTCAACTTGTGCAACTTCTGGAACCTTGGACAAGATCTCTTGTGACATGTTGTACATGGTAGCTTGGACACTTGCGGATTGCTCTTGAGCAAACAAATCTAAAGTAACTTGTCTTGCGTTGTTGTATGTTGTGTCAAATAGGTTTCTACCCGATTCACTAAGTGCTTTTTCTAATGTGACAATCTTAGGATCAAATGTCCAGGTAGCATCAACATCGGTTGACAAGATGCGATCATCGGCAGGCTTTAAGATTGTGTAATCGCACACGTTGAAGCCTGTGAATGAGGAACCAGTTGATTTCAATACCTTCAAGTCTTTAATAGAAGACTTGATAGTCAATTTGCTAGTAGACTTGGTGTAGTCCAACCAAGTTTGTTTAGTTTCAGGACCGTCATATTTGAAAGAGTGTGGATGTATTGAGCCGTCACTCAATGCGTACTTGGACCATCTGGTTTGAATGATGCGGACCTCGACACCTTCAACCCAGCTATATTTTCCGGTGAAATGCTTAGCTAAATGGGCAGCAAAGCCCTCAATTGGCCAAACTTCGTTCTTCTTTGCCTCGATCAAAATGGTGTTCTTGACTGTATCGGTTGGCACGATAGTGGAGTTATCAGCCTTTGTGTATGAGATGTCAAAAGCTTTACCACGGAGTAATACAAGAACATTGGCTTGTAAGACTTCTTGCTCGTTGGAATCCTTTGAATTCTTCTTCACTTTGAGGAACCTAACGTTACCTTTACCGTATGATGATTGAATTAATGACATGATGTGCTTACTATGCTGCTTAATACTCCTTAGCGGATCATTTGAGTGCGATATCCATTGCTATTTATACCATCTTCAATCTTAATTTCATTTGATCCATCCGCATATGACCGAATTAATAAACTAGGGCTGGCTGATAAGGATTTCGATTGCTTTGGCAACAACGCATCAATGAGGCGTTATACGCTTAATACGGGTTTGACCTTGCATAAGCATGCACAATATGGATAATCTCGAATCAGAAACCGTAATCTGTCAAAGTTGCTGCCCCATGCTCGAGTCGGTAATCCGAGTACTCCGCAATATAAGGTTCTGGTGGTTCACGAGAGAGCCTTGCGTGTTTTTAGCCTTTATGAACGCAATGATGATACTCGGTAGGTTCCAGCGATCTGAGGTGGGTATTTCAGGAGTGACATGTTGAAGCTAGGAGCGATGGTTGACGATTCCCTGCGAAACGTCTTTTCGAATGAATAGTTCTCTCCTAATTACATTTTCCTGTCATCTTTGATATCATTGGTGCTCATAGAATATCTTACAATTTAAATTCTAAAAGATGTTCAAAACTAGATTCTTTGGTAGGTTCTTAATCAGTTGAGTTTCTATTCACTAATATCTTGCTTCCAGCTACACAGAGTATCACCTCGTTGAGTAAAAGGTTTACCTCTAGCTCTCACATACCATACAACGTGTCGTCCCTGCATGCCATAGTTCGTTTAGAATTTCGAAGCCACTTAAATGGACACGATGACGAAGGGCCAACTGTAGTTGGCAGGTAGAGGTTCAGCTAGTGCCACACAGCACTATCGGTAGTCTTGACTTTAATACAATTAACTTCCTGCTGAAACAATTCTGCTGAAAACAAGGCATCTAAAGTCCCCAGAACCCCTTACAGAGCTCTACCATAAAACAATACTCATTCATACATTTTATCATACCCTTTCTCATAGATTAATACAAATTATACATCCAACCCAGATACACCCACAGAGCTTGTCTAGCTATCCTTCTCATCGGCAAATCTTAAGCTTTTTCTCTTTGTGGCAGTGTCTGTTTTCATAGCTGACGTGGTAGTCTCAGCACTAGACATGATTGGAATCGAAGGAACAGGACGACTCTTGGCCTCCGCAGCAGTGAGTGTTGGCAATTCCACTTCTTCTGATCCGCTGAAAACTAACTCAGCTGTACGGATCCATCTCCGTCTACGTGTGTACTTTGAAAACGTGTCATCGGTGGATGGTTTCTTCCAAGTATTATCCGAGTATATAAACCCTTCGTCTGGACCCGGGTTGGCCGTTGTTTTGGCCCTCTTACTGGTCAAAGTAATTGCACCGTCATTACTTAAGTCCAAACGCCAGGTCTTATCAACCCAACGCCACAGAGCACCGTTAATACGGCTCAGTGATTCCAATGGGTTATTGAAGTTGGAGTCATCGCTAGTGTTAGGTAATTGAAAGTCTTCAACTGGAGAGGATTCGTTTAAGAATTCGTCGGTCCAGGCAGTTCTTTCGTAGGATAAGAGATTAGATGTCCAACCTATACCTAACCATCTACGTTGATTTTCGTAGATTACGTAGGTGAAACGAGCTGGCTTGTTGACACTAGCTGTTGAAGATGCTCCATTGACTGCACCTCCAGCATTTTGAACCTTGGCAAAGGCAGCAGCGAACAACGAATGGTTCTTTGCTTGAGAAAAGTCTAACCCTGTGAGATAAAAGCACAATAAACGAGCAAACTTGATCTTCCACAAGATTCTTCTCGTAACTCGGGAGTACGAGGAATGGTACGTCAATAGAAACAAGCCACTGAACAACAAAATAATTCGAGGTTTGATAATCAAGAACGTTATAATCAAATAGATCGGTGTCAAGAATAAGGTGGTGAATAAAAGTCGTTTAACGTCATACGCTGTCAAGGACAACAGGGTGATTGGGTTCAATAACATGTCTGCCTTTATGCTTGTTGCCGTGAGTGCCTGGACAACATAATCCAAAGTAGGACGTGCTTTTGTTTCTTGCAATATCCTATTGTTTAACACTGAATACAAAATCACAATCAGTACAATAATCAAGTGGCCTGCCCACACCACCAATTTCTCGAAGTATAATACACCTAGGGCAAAGCAACTCAAGATGATGACATTAATCCAGTAATCGTCATTAGTCCACGTCGCAATGGCCAATATTTTGTTGACTATGAGTAAATATGGATAGGCCTTGATGAGGGCTTTTGCAACAGTTGGTGGCGTAGCCGATAATAATGGGGAAGTTTGAGGGCGAGTGTTACTGAGCACAGTCTTATCAGAAAGGTTAGTGAAACGAGCTCTCAATTCATTTGTATCATCATCTTCTTCAATCTCTGTAGATGTTTCAGGTACAATGGCACCATCCAGGGTGGCAGCTTCATCAGAAGTGCTAGCACTTGCAAAAGGGTTGGAGTCTTCGACATCTTTACGGTCTATATTAGTAGATCCAGAGCCATTACCAGTGGCACTAGCAATCACATGGTCCTCAGATCCAGTAGTGCTCCTGTAATTGGAGCTTTTTCCATGAGCATCACCGATTTCTGTGGTAAAGCTTGTTGCCTGTTCAGCAGAAGAAGGACCAAGGCCATCCAGTGATTGATTCGACTGATCCATTCAAGTCTCTATGAATAACTTTGCAATTCTGACAACCGTCGTGACGATTGGGTTAGATTAAAGTAAGTGTGTAACTTTCGAATGAGCCCCTTTATATCAATTTCATTGGCTATTAACAACGGAGGTGGTTGCTGTGGATTTGTTCCTAAAAAAGATTTGGTTCGATTTTTGCGAGAGGCTCATGATCGATTCCGTGCTAAAAATGTCACAGCTTTGATATGCATGTAGGGCAAGGAATGGCTACAAGGACTAGTATAGGATGGACTTTTCGAGTTTACTTGCGGGCGAAATCGATCGGAAGAGGAAGCAGGCGAAGGAGGGAGGCCTTCGGAGAAAGAGAATTAGAATGAGAATCCTGGAAGCTGTGGTAGGGGATGCGGGAGGTGTGGGTGGTGGAGAGGTAGATGGAGGTGGGAATGGATTGAAGGAATGCGAATTGAAGGAGGATGGTTCCCGAGAGGATGGTATAGTTGCTCGAGGAGCTATGGGGGTTAATATAGCAGGGACTGAAGCTGTTGATGGTATGGAGAAGGTAAGTACTACTCAGGGTCATGAAGGTGCTACTAAAGAGAGTACTGCTACCCTAGAGCCTACCACCCAGAACCAACCTACTACCCCAGAGAATGAACTGCTCAACAACCAAGGTTACCTAGACAAGGACCGCTCAACAGCCACGTCAACCGTCTCGAATCACCCTCCCAAACACACCGCAGAGGAGTTGGAACTACTAGACTCAATCACGGAATCCCAATTGGATTCAAAACTAAAAGAACTCAATGAATACAACGACGCAGACTCAAAACTAGACAAGATCAAAAAGCTACAGGTGATCTCTGAAAGCAACGAGAAGAAGCTAAAATATAGAGATGTCATAGAAAGAGAGTCTCAACTATATGAAAATCCAGACTTGAAAGTGATCGAATTGGATTCTATAGCCAACATTGAATCTCAAAGAGAGAAAGTTCATACGGTGCTAAGGGTGGTGTTGAAAGATATGATAAAGGAATGGGAAATAGAATTAGGAGGAGAAGACAGAGGCAATGAAAACATACAAAGAGACCTGAGAGAACTCCTCCATGAGACTAAGAAGGATTTAGTCAAGTTGCTTTATAAGCTTCGTTCATTCAAGCTTAGCATTGATATGTTAACGTCGCTAGCGACCATTATTCATTACATTCAAATAAAGGACTTCAGAAGAGCGAACGAAAGCTATATGAAATTGAGTATTGGTAATGTGGCATGGCCAATTGGGGTTCAGAATGTTGGTATCCATGCAAGAAGTGCTGCACTGAAGATCTCAGGATTGAATAAGAGCTCAAACATCATGGTTGATGATAAAACTCGGAGATGGATCACTGGGGTGAAGAGGTTGATTACATTCAAGGAGAAACAACTGCTGAAGAGAAGATAAAGCTTATGATAGAATAAAGGATTTAATGAATATATAGAGTAAGGAACAACTGCAGAAGAGTAGTTGAAACGCACGAAAGAATGAAGCTTAGCTTATTTGATCGCTTAATGAATACGTAGGTGTCTACCAAGCAATTGTAAATCATTGGTGGTGATGAACAGCAATTGTGGTTGAGGCATCGAGGGTCCCTTCACTCTCTACATTCTTCAAGTCTCAATCATACCAAAGGATCAACCTTTGCACAAGTCTACAACAAGTGCAACTATTTTCATGGAGCCAAAGGCTGGTACCAATAATAGGTAGACTTGATCACGCAAGTCAACTGGAATCATCACTCATGGACTATGAATACTACCAATGCATACCTCAACCCCCACGATCCTATTAACACTACGCTGGAGACCGTGAGATATGGCTGCAAATTGGCCAAAAAAAAGCAGTCCACCAAAGTGTAACACTGAGACCAAAACCACAGTAAATAACATACCAGATGCGCTAGACCCTATGTGTCACAAAAGTGTGGATTTTTCACTTCCTTTTGCGAGTGAAAAATTTCTCATGCCTTAGCGATCATCTCTATACCAAATAAATTCCTACCACTCACTTGAATTTGTCTAGCCATTACCAATACTATAACATATAATGCCTGTATGTGTGGACCATTAAGAAGACATGAAGGATGGATATGTGGGAGTTGAGGAAGCTAGAGCTGTCGGAATGCTGCATGAGAGAAATGATGTCAGAAGTTCGAAATTGTATACTATAGAAGATGCATATTAGTGAAGCACATTATGGAGCACATCGTTGAAGTTCTACATTATTGAACATTAAGAGTACGTCGTACAAGAATGAACAGAGTGTAATGTACGAACAAGATACAAAAGCGAGACGAATACAAGTGCTGCAAGCCTGTAGTGGACCCAACCCAACATCTAGAAACTTCAATCCTTATCCCCTATAAAAACCTAATACTAACAATTATAGCGTGAAATTAAAGACATCAAGGAATTCGTTGAATTAACCAGAAGAGCTGACATCAAGTCTGCCGTTGTCAAGACCAACAAGAAGATCAACTCCAAGGGTAAGGTTTTCAAGCAAACCAAGTTCAAGGTCAGAGGTACCAGATACCAATACACCTTGGTTGTTAACGATGCCACCAAGGCTAAGAAGTTACAACAATCTTTGCCACCAACCTTAAAGATTGAAACCTTGTAAATTAGAAGCTACTAATTGTTTATTGTTTATAACGATAATATAATAATGTTTAACATTAGATGTAGGAAATTGAATTCCTTTAAAGACTGAAGAAGGATGTCTCCATGTAGTTGAATCGTAGCTAGCATAAAGAGCTAGCCTGGTAAAACTCACCAGGCAGATAAAACTAGAAAATTTTGTAACAGATAGAGGTGTAACGTGCATTTATGTGCTTGCACTTGCAGAGAGGCGTTCACTATAATGCTGATTGTGTCTACAATTCGTCTTCATAGTTTGAGTTGTATACTGTAAACTATTAATTGTTTGTATTATTAACTATTATTTGGTCAATGAAATGCTATCATCTTACCTTCTACACAACATCCTCCATCTCATCATCATCATCGTCATCATTTTCCTCAATTTCATCCTGGTTAGTATCAAGACCAAGTCTAACAGCCCTCTCTGCATCTCTCAATCTTCGGTACTCAGGCTTCAAGTTATACTTAGATGTGTAGGGACCTTTCTTTATTAAGTTTGCAATTGAGTCCAATGATTCCTTTAAGTAAGATTCAGGTTGTCTTGTTCTTTCCTTCAAACCCTTCATGGACCAATACTCGTACTCTTCGAATAATCTGAACAACAAATCCAATAAATCCTTCTTTGGCATTCTGATGGCTCTTCCTTCGCCGTTCTTGCCCTTATTTGGATTAGATTTAAGGAAGACAGACGTGTTATTACCCTTGATTGAAGGCCCAGCATTCGATTGCACTACACCGGGAATTTCGTTCAAGAAGGTCACTTTCGGTCTGATAGGGCCTTGTATGATGTTCAGTCGTTTTGATAATATTTGACTGTATTTCGAGTCATTCTTAGAAGGTACAATTTGACAATCATGACAAACTTTACCTACCAATGCAGTCTTCTTTGGAATCGTCTTCACGAATGGAATGTACTTACGAACAGGTTGTCCATCGGCCCCATTCTTCTGTACTCTGAAGAACTTATAAGGTTTAGTACCTGATTGGGGAGTGAATTGACCTTTCTTCTTTTTATCGATGGATGGTAAAGCTGGTTGTTCAGGCATTTGGCCAACTTCCGTTAATTCTTGTTTGAACTTCTTCAAGTTCTCTTCTTTGAACACATACGAATTTCGAACTTGGGTGTTTAACATTGATATATCGTATTCGTGTGGGATATCACTTATTCCAACTTGAGACTCATCCAACACCAATTTCACTTGTAATTTGCCTCCCGTTGAGTTCTTCTTTATTTTAACAGTAGCAATCTGCTTTCCACTGAGTTCGTCTACATTCGACCACTTCTCAGCCAAGTACCTTGGCAACTTGACCAACCAAATCTTTTGAGATCCGTTGGTTAAGTTCATGTCTAAGGATTCATCTTCTTCCAAATAGTCTTCAGGATCAGACAAGATAGAATGATCTGGTCCATCGGCCTCACTGTTGCCTGTATCACCCTTCTCTTCGTCCTTGATCTTGGGTGTCCCGCCAGCGGCTCCCTTATCTATGAATTTCTTCTGGGGACTCTTAACTGTGGAACTCATTTTCAATCCGTAGTGCTATTGCTTGTGGTGAATTGCTGGAAGTCTTTCGATATTCAATTTCAGTTTGAGATTTGGGAGCAACAAAGTATTACATAATCACTGGAGCTGATGATGAAGACCTGAAGCTCGGGTCATTAGGACCAGGGAAGCATGTCATTGAAAGGCACATCATCACCCACCAGATCTAATTATCGATCTCTCAGAAGTACTTATTAAGATTCATAGCTTCTACACACTGTCCATAGAAGAATGTGATATCCTGCACAGAAAATAGTCATACGTAAGTAATCGAAGAGGGTTTGATCTTCGACTCTTCGACGTAACTTGACCCATTCTTCTCAAGGATTGCTTTACGCCTGTCCACTCAATTCCCTGAACAAAAGCTACCGATGCTTGATGAAAATCTTGGAGTGCAAAGACCATCGAAGAATTACGATCCTTTGGTTCTAACTCCAATCGTATGGATACCTGACTACTCGAAATGTGGATATTGCAAAGGAGGCAAGGAAGACCCCTTTGCATTTGAAGGAGTTCAGAAGTCGCCCAAGGAATGTTTGTCCCAGATGATTGGCACGAATGTGCTCCAAGCAACGTGTGAACATTATGATGATATGATGAACACTGGGTTTAGAAGATCAGGATCGTTCTTTTACAGAAACGACCTACTACGTGGATGCTGCAGACTATACACCATCAGAACAAGCATGAAGTACCTCAAACTTGATAAGCATCATAGGAAAACAATCAACAAGTTCATGAAAGCTATTGAAAGTGAGCATACGGTTCAGACCAAGCATAAGAACCAGCAGAAGTACGATATTAGGATGCTCTTAAAGGCAGAACAGAGGTCAACTAGATTCTACACCAAGTTTGAAATGGCACTGTTTTCAAAGGAAAAGTTCCTACTATACAAGAAATATCAAGTTGCAGTGCATAATGACAAAGAGGAGGATGTCAATGAAGCAGGGTTTAAACGGTTCTTGTGCTCTGACCCATTCTCCAAGGAAGAGAAGGTAGGAACCCCTCAGCAATGGAGCCAATTGAATTCGTGGATCAAGAACTGGAAACAAGAGGGTGTGGAATATGATAGTAAACACAAGAGAATTGGACCTACGCATGAATGCTATTACTTAGACGGCAAGTTGATTGCGTTTGCAGTTTTGGATATGTTGCCCTCTGGTGTTTCTTCCATTTATTTTGTGTGGGATCCTGACTTTGCACATTTATCCTTGGGAGGATTGGCTGGATTGAGAGAGTTGCTTATGTGCGAGGAGCAAAAGCTTGGGTATTACTACTTGGGATTATATGCGGAGGATGCTGCTAAATTGAAGTATAAGGCCAACTTTGGTGGCGAATTACTAGACCCTTGTAATAGGGTTTACATACCGTTAACCAAACTCCAACCATTTATTGGCGATGGCAGACTAGTCACGATTGATAGGGAGAGAAATCCTGTTCATAAGTCAAATAGGGAGATCCCAATTGACCAAGAAGTGCGCTCCATCGAAGACTCGCCATTCTATAATGAAAGTTTGGTGAACATTGCTCCCAAAATATTCGGAGACGCTTTTAAGGACTCTCCTTCAGAAGATTCAGCATTCGCCATCGCCACGAAATATAGGGCACGAATCGAAAAGGAGTACGATGTAGATTTTGAAGAGTGTAACTCTCCCCTACCAGATGTTGTACCTGGTTTGATGCCCATGTTCCAATTATACGAGTTATTGAAGTCTAGAGCTATCAACGATAATACAGGGCTTACTTCATGTATATTCTCGAATTATCAGTTGGTAATTGAGCCATACGCACCAAGAACTTTTGGACAGGCCGACGCTGGAGAGAGGGCATACTTCTTGAACTGCGTTAGAGTTTTTGGACTTGACATATGTCAAACTTTGGTGACGTTTGTTGATTAGAAAGTCAATCCCCTTCATAGACTACATGTTGTCTCCATCAAGTGTTAATTAATTATAAAATGCTATTGAGAAACAGAAGTTACAACCAACCAATACCAGGGAAGGTTTTCAATAGAGAGGCCAATCTCTTAAAAAAAGCACTCAGGCAATGTTTTGAGAGATAAAGAAAGGAAGAACGAACAGAAAGAGCTAATAAATAAGAATTCGGGTAATAAATAGAAAGTTCTTCTGTAATGGTCCCCTAGAGTAACAATCCAACGAAGGCAGCCAAAGTGATACCATAGCCAATGCTGCTGATCGGAGTCCCATTTTCCCACCCAGAGGTAGGGTATTGTGGTTGAGTTGCATTGGTTTTGTTTGTGGCATTGGAATGGTTACCGTGGATGTAATCAAAGCCATGACGGTCCTTTTTAGGTGAAACCTCTTCTATATCTTCATCTTCATCATCATTATCGGAATCGCTAACCTCGTCATCATTGGTTGCGGTAGGTGACTTTGCTGGGTTAATATCTTGATCGTAAGATTCCTCTTGAAGAGCTTCAATTTCATTGAATACTATATCTTGATAATTACTGATGTTGGCGGTATCTTCATACTTGAATTCATTCACGATTGTTCGTAAATTTTGGTCACTGGCAATCTCGATATCAGCACAAGCGAACGTGTCATTGTTTGCATAGTGAAAGGAAATGGATTTGCCCACGATGTACGACTTAGACAATTTGTTTAGAGACAAATATGGATCGGAATACTTGGTTTCAAAACAAGTAGTGTCAATAAAACCATGTTTCCCAGATAAATCACCAAGTTGACAATAAGAATCATCTTTTTCAGCGTCACATGAACCTGAGGTACCCCCATAAGGGTTGAAGTTCTCACCAACAGAATCACAATTTCCACTATCTGAAACACCATTTTCATGGATGTGGTAGTAAAATGGACCGCCAGTAGGAGGTAAGCCCGTAACGTCAACGTGAACATTGATTTCCTTACCTTCCCTAGCGCTGAAGATAATGTTTCCCATGGGGAAGTCAGCTAAAGCAACCACATTGGTTGGGTTTGTCTTCACTCTGGGTGCCTTTCCAGCTTCAACAAGGAAAGGAGCAGCAGCGATAAGGGTTACTATCGATGGAAGAGTGGCTTTCATTGAGATTCAGGCTGTTTCTGTAGTTTTTGTACCGTGTTGGTAAAGAGAAGAAGAAGTACAAAGGCATACAGATATATTTATTGCAGAATATTCGTAGGGTTTAGGAGGAATGGAGATGTGCACAAATGGGAAGTTTAGTTTGTTTTTGGTATAAAAATGGCTGCAAAATAAGAGCACATTGTAGTCATGATTGCATGTATGCGATAAAGAGATGAGCAAACGCAGAACTAAGGAGAGTCTATTTTGTAGCCGAGTGTGGTCCCTCCAGAGTGCTTTTATATTACTATCTATAGGTGATCGTGTAGGCATTGTGTTGGTGCTGCAAAATGAAATATATGCTGAATCCCAATGCGGGATGTTGCAAAATTTGATTACTTCGTAGGCAGAGAGTATGGGGGAACGTGGGAAGTGTAGAGGTAAGAGGAAGAATAGCAGGGATATTAGTGCTAACCTAGACGTAGTTGATATCCTTGAGGTTGGCAAGGAGGCTATTAATAAGGATGAACTAGTCCTACATCGATGGTATTGGGCATGGTAGAGTGAAGAAAAACATGTCCGGTGAAGAAAAACATGTCTGTGGAGAGATAAGGAGAGGACAATCATGACACAGCGAGGACAGAGCAACGAAATAGTTAAAACCTAATTCAAGTTGTTATTACCTACTCAGAGTTACTGAAGTGTTCGAAGTCAGCAAGGTTGCCAGAGCCATATGTGCAGTCAAGCGCAAGCGCATTATTAGCTCAAGCAGACTTCACCATAACCTCGAATACTCTATTGCGACCAAGCTCAGATCTCCCACTCAAACCCCACTCAAACCACAAGTAAACATGCTCCTATGACTCGAGTATAAACAACACAGATGAAACACCGCCAGCAACTACATCCACCACACCAGTGATCGATCCATCTCCCCGAAGTGCTGAAAAATCCCCCGCGTTTCGTCAAACGAAATGTGTCACAGTAACGCGGCCCTTACTTTGCGATCACAAGAGCAAAAGGTGTCACGCAACTCCTAGTTGAAGCCATTGATGACAAGATTGGCACCATTGAGAAAAGGAAGGATCTCAAACAGAACTGAACCTTAATTAAGCCCATGACGTAACTTCTACGGATGCTTGGTGGGGGTGATCGTGGGTCAGAAATTCAGCAATCGACAATCCAATTTCCAGACTACCCCCTATTTCGATTGCAAAAAAGTATAAAGGGCCCCGATCTCTCCACCTTTCGAATATTTTGTCCTCCAACTTAATTAAATATTAGTTAAAGTACAGCATACTAACATCAACAACATGACAAGAACAAACAAATGGACGGTTCATGAGAGCAAATGTGACCCAAAGTGGTTTACCATGCATGGTCCAGTCAATACGGATCCAACTAAGGTAAAGAAATCTGGTGCTGGTAAGAGCAACTGGGGAAAGATTGGTGACGAGGTAACTGAACAGGACTTCAACTTCTTTGGTAAATCTCAAAGAAGGAACTCTAACCATTCTGAGAATGAAGAGAAGATGAAGGAATTGAACGAGAAGCTCGAGAAGAAGATTGGCCAGAAGTAACTTTGGAATGAAGTTGCAGTGACACAAAGAAGCTAATGAATAACTGAAGTGCTCTAGAGCTCTAGTGAAATGACATGATACGAGAAATGATAAAAAACGATACAAAAATGAATAATGAATTTACAATTTACTTAGAAATAAGAATGGGCATTTATTAAATAGTCAACATTAATTGTTAAAGAAAAGTGTAGATTATAGCTAGGAAGTAGGAGAGTTTTAATAATTTGAATGCATTCTGGCTTAAATCCAGAAATCAACGACTGGATGGCTAAATTAAGGAATTAATTAGAGTTTTCGAGGCCTTACCTAGTGAATGTAGGTAGAGAAACTGAGTTTGACGTGTGAAAAGTGTACTAGAAGATGCTGTAAACGGAAGAGCACGCTGAATCTACCAGAGGCAATGTAGCTAAACCGCAGAATTTTTCAGGGCAAGAATCGAGCCCAGTCAAGAGTATACCGAACCTACCTCTTAGCCAACTCAGCCTCTTGTAATTTCAACTCAACCTCTGACTTCCATCCCTTCCTCTTCTGTCTCTCTTCAAATGCAGTTTTATTGCTCAACACTCTGTTAACAATGAACTCAGTATTCATGTTGTCAAATCTGTGTGGACCAATCTCTTCAAATATACCCAATTCTTTGGATTCAGCATAAGGATCGACTTCTTCGTTCAATTCAGTAGCTCCATGGAACACTTTGACCACTCTACCAGGAAGTTTCTTCAAAAATGCAGAGTCTGGAGAAAATGGTGCCCCTAATACTAGGCCATCGACATACTGACATTGTAAAACACACAAGGATCTTTCAAATAAACTCATAATCGGGTAATTCAAACCCTTATGCTTGTTGATGATGAAATCATCGTGAATACCAACAACAACACTTGAACCATTTTTCGAGGCATGTTCCTTGACGTACTTCAACGCTTCAATATGTCCAGGATGGAATAGATCAAACCCACCATCAATATAGTAGATCGTTTTGTATGATTCGCTGGTTTCTTCTGATGGTTCAACGAGTTGATGAAGCGGGAGTGTAGAAACGTTCAAGTACACTCCTGATCCCTTCTCTAACCCTGTTCGGTCGCTTGCATAGCTGGCAAAACGCTCACAGTTATCTTGAGACAATAATGGATGTGTCCTTATGGCATCCAAGCTCAAAATAGATTTGAAATGATGAGTCTTGCTCATGAGTAGCATTCTTCCAACCAAATCGGTAGTAGAAATATTAGGTGTTCTCTTCACTACCACGAACATTCCCAAATCTTTCACTTCTTGGTAACAATCTTCACCGTTTGCATCAGTTGTAATATCATCACCGTGGACAACGTATTTGCACCCATATAAGCTCATGAACGCAGGGGCTGTAACGTATGGGGCATTTGCAACGGCCACTGTAGACCATTTACAAGCTTCAACTGCTGTCATTCTTTCGTCCAATTTCATAACAACAGGTCCTTTATTATGCAAGATCTCTTCATCAGAATGTACCCCAACGTACAACTTTTTCCCGAGTTGTCTGGCTTGCAACATAGCACCAGCATGTCCTTTTGATAGTTAGTATGAGCTTCACAACTTGATCCACGTCCGTTGAGATCACGCGGGCATTGACAGAAATATAGGCATTTCAAGATACCAATTTACATACCGTGATGAGCAAAGTCGAAGCAACCATCGATCCAGATCTTACAGCTTTCAATTCCCTCAGGTCTTTCGTACATCTTTGTAGTTGTTGATAGCTATGGAGTACACGTTGGTTAATTTATAGTCAAAATTCGATCGATTAGGACCAAAAAAACGAAGAGGAGCATGCATGTGAAGTCTTCGATTTGAGAAACAGTTGGACTGGAAAGAAGAAATGACGAGAACTGAGGAGAATGTTAGAGATATCGATGACTAGTTAGAGTTGGCGTAGTTAGAGTTAGAGTTGGCGAAGTTAGAGTTAGAGTTGGCGAAGTTAGAGTTAGAGTTCAACTGCATGTTGATCTTTTCGTTGCTGATATAGGAAAAACGTCATGTAGTTAGAAGAGTTGGTGGTGTTTGCAGAGAAGAGGAGTGCTGCAGTGCTTGAGCTTGGACATGGCTAGGCGCATAACACTGGTCTTGGGGTTTCCTGGCGGAGCTGAGAATGTTAGGACTATCAAAGATGCTCCAGGTGATCTTGATACATTGTAGGAGTATACTTCTGAAGACTTCTTTCAAGTAGGTTCTGGCTGATTGCGTTGTACATTTGATTACTGATGAAGCATAAACTACAGCGAAGCACATTTATGTGATCACTAACTAGAATATCTGCTGGTCAAAGGATAATATATGCTAAGTGGGTGGAGTTCTCTACTGCTCTATACATATTCAATTTCATGCCCAATTTCGCAGCCAAGATTGAATTTATGGCCCATTGCTATCTGTTGCAAGTGAATTATCTAGGCTGCAAGAAGTCTTTGTAAATCCGTAACTTTGCAACCATCGAAGTAGCGTGAGTATCAGAGTACGTAATTAATTACTAGCTCACGCTTTGTTTCATGTGTTTTCTACGGCCAAAGAAAGAAGGTGATAAATAGAAGTCTTATTGGCATAAAATGGTTCTCATACAAGCAGGCATTTATTAATGTAATCTACGTTAATGCCGTTGGTATTGAAAATCTTGGATGTTCAAGTTACCATTCTGGTTGTGTTGGTTCTCATTAGATGAAAAGTCCAAGCTTCACATTTCAGCTATTGCTCAACATCTGCAACGAAACTATTGAATGGCTTAGGTCAAGTAGAATTTCCTTTCCCTTCTGAACCCACTTCCCCCTGTCCCTTCAACTTCAGGTGGAGAACCTTATCGGTATCCTTTCGAAAGTTATCTAAGAAGGTCTGCTGAAACTTTCGGGCAGGAGGATAACCTGCTTTCTCAGTTCGAAGTACCTGGTCTGTTAAAACAGGCTCATTCTTCAGTTTCTCTGAGACAAGAACAACCATATACTTATATACCAAGGATGCATTTCTAGTCGAGCAACCATTCAACCAAGCCAAGAAGACACCTATAATCGGAGGAATAGAAATCAATAAATCAATCAAGATATTGGAATGCATCTGCGCAACCATTTTGCCAGGTAGTTGATACTTCTTTTGAATCATCCTTATCGAACGGGCATGGAGCAAGTACACCAAATAGGGTCCAATTGCAGGAAGCAATACGAGCATAGGTGCTAACCCAAGCCCACAATCCATTCCTACTCCACAAGAACCAACAAAACATTTATCATGTCTCCAAGCTTGATGTTGCACCTTCTTCCAGAATTTCCGTTCCTCTTTCGTAGCTGCTTCAGGGAGTCTTACAGACGAGCCATCTTCGTTATAAAAAGGGTTTTTGGGATTAAAGTGTTTCCCGGCAATATCATTAAACTTCGTCAATACGTAGTCATATCCAAGGGACGTGATTATGGTCTGCATGGTTGGTAAACTGAGAAAGAGTGATTCATGTTGCACCTGCTAAATTGCTTGTACCTGTTTGGTCCTTTTTGGGCATACGACTTTGAAGCTCAAAAATGTCGCAATATGCGTACGTATGGTTACTAGTATGGGGTGTAGTATATGCTAGAACGTTGCATTGAATGAACATCACGGGTAGCTAATGCTAATTACCAGTGATCCATTTGAGTTCAGCTTTAGGTATTGGAATCATTACTCCATTTGTCTCCTTCAGGCAAATGAAACATAAAGTTTTTTTCTTACGGTACCTTGCAAGGAAACACTCCTTACAATATGGATGCCCACATTGGGTCTTTATAGGATTCTTATAATCACCCTTACATAGCACGCATTTGAAGGGGAGTACTTCCTCTATCGGATTTTCACTTACAGCATCCTGGAGTTGCCAATCTTTGACTATTGGTTTATTTTGTTTCAGCTCATCTCTAATATGTAAGAATTTACAGGTATCACCATAGCCACAATACCCTGTTTGTAGGAAGTCTTTACATACATCAGGTTGGAAATCTGTAATGGTGATGGTTTTGATGTTATCAGAAGCGGGTTTGAGCTTTGGTTTTGTCTTGGGGGCCTCTTCATTTCGAGGTGTGTTCAATATAACTTCTTGATTGGATTTCTTGACATGCGATGCAGCATTTGGCTTAAACACTCGTTTTCTTTTGAAATCAACAGTGTATTTGCTCTCTGGTTGATCCTCTTCTGAGTCGGAAAGATCTAGCTTCCTTTTAATACTTGCATCCTCTTTCTTGATCCTTTTCTTGAACATCAGTGAAGACACCGCTCTGATTATTAAGTGATTTTGAAAGACCAATTTTTTTCGAATGCCTAGAGACATCTTTCGATATTAACTCAATACTTGACTTTCAGCAATCCATCACTTTCTTTCGCATCCAATTCGCCGACCCTATTCCAGCTTACATATATTAAGGATGTTTAGTATCGCTCCAATAAGAATGGGGATCCGAAGGAATCTACCTAGGCTTTATAGTATTACCACCAACTCGTACTTTGGTCTCTTCCCCCAGAATTTCCCTCATGGAGGACCTCCAGACGATCCATTCCACGTCCAACCTAAGTTATTAAGGCGTGAATATAAGCTGTTGCAAAGTAATAGTCATCCAGATATTCTTATAGGGCTGTCATTACTTAAGACAGGAAATTCCCAAACCGAGTCCGACGCTGCCGTTGTTGCAGATGCTTCCTCCGTCATCAATAAAGCGTACTCGGTCTTGAGAAACCCTTACACTAGAGTAGCCCACTTGGTACAATTGCACCATCCCGAACAAATAGATATCACCCAGGATGAAGTTGCGAAGAAGTTCATTGCTAATTTCCAAGCTTCTTCTTCAGAATCTTCGATGGAATACAAGAGCATGTTAATGACTGTTTTGGAAGCACACGAGTCGTTGGAAATGGCCGTCAAAGAGGAAGAGTTAGAGGAATTGTCTGAAGAGAATGATGAGCGTATAAAAGAAAGTGAAGATCTGATCGAAAAGATATTCAAGAACCAATGGCCGATTCAAAATTGGGATGATTTGATAATCGAAGGAATCAGGTTGAAATATTGGGTGAATATCCAAAACGGCATTAAGGAGTGGGAGCCAGGTAAGCCTGTACACTTGACTCATTGATACTAGTGCAAACTTGATCCTTCAACCTGAATCGTTTTAAGTCTATCAGTTGTGGACTGACAACAATGAACTATAAATTTACCTGAAAGAGGAGAACAAGAAAGGAGAAAGAGCGAGACAGATCCGTTACTATATGTCAAAACGAATCAAGAACCTACAAGGCGAAATGCTTCGAGATTTGTAATAATGACTGCTTAGCTGCACCATATAGAGCAACCTAGCTAAATTTTACGACACTCTTAATAATCATTAAGCGTACACATACGTGGTATCCAGTTGTTCATATTCGGACTCACGATTCGCTCGTGAGTTGCCCATATATAGCACATCTAATTTTTATAAAATTATACACAAATCAAATGAAACTAACAGAACTTGCAACTTGATGACTCCTGTCACCTCTGCGTTTTCAACTATTACACCACTCTCTATTTCTTTAAAATAAATTACATTGACATGAGAAGTGAGAAAAGAATAAATAGTCCTCTGAATATCTGTGTTTTACTTGATTCCACATTATACTAACTGTTCTCGCTCGCCATAGTTTTATCATCATCATCGATCGCCACGTCTTCTTCCTCCATATCTTCTTCATCGGCACCCCCTTCATCATCTTCATCGTCCGAATCTGATGGAACACTGAACTCACAGCTCTCATACTCCGCTTTTTGCTCTTGAGACTTTGGATGCAACCTCAACCACTTCATCCTGGGTCCACATGCACTCAACTCATTAATCTTAAATCCAAATAACTTCAATCCAAACTCGTTCTGGTTGAACTTGTTGATTCTAATACGGCATTGGTTTTCAATTTCAGGGAACATCTTGACTAGCAAGCCCGGGAATGTGGTTCCAAAGAAAGCTCCATCTATGTTTAAATAACGAGAGCTTGAAGGAAGATAAATATCATTACAGCATGGACAATATAATCTGACGGTTTCTTGGCCCGGAATATCCGTAGATCCAACCGGTATCAAATGCATTCCATCACAATAATATCTTGGGCACAGTCCGAACTCATTACGTTCAAACTTAGTAGCCATGGCCGTTAAACCAGCCTTCAGTGTTATATATCTTGCGTGAATTAATCCGTATAATAAATCAGCAGAGTTGGATAACAAAGCCTTGTTTGGCAATTCAGACTTTGATGACTTTCCAGAACCGTTGTTCGATGCACTGGGCGTTGTGTTATTATTGTTGGTATTATTACTTGTGTTGTTGGTTTCGTCGATGGCATCATCTGCTGTACTCACCTGATAATCTAAAATGGTGTACAAGGCTTCTCTGTAGAATGGGACCTGCAGCGAGAGTCCTGTTAAGTTGAAATCATCCTCGATAAATTCATGGGGAACTGCTACGAAGTAATCATGGGCGAAAGCATCGCAGTATTGTTGGATCCAGGGGACGTAATCTTCTTCCTGGTCAGAGGGCATGTTCTGTTCTTGAAATGCTGTGTATTGATTGGTATTTATAGATTTAAGAATCTGTTAATGGACCTGCTAACGGGATTATGGAGAAAAGTCTATTTGATTGAAGGTAGACACCGTGTTGTTTGTTCCTTCCTGTTACTATTTGGGGATGAGATTTTGCCTGAGCTTTTTTGGTTCGTTTTTCTGACTCTTGATGTCGCATTTTGGGTGGTGTCGATGTGGTTGATTTTTGCGACTTCGATTTGCTCATCGACTGAACGGTGTAGCACAAGAGAGAGGTGAATGGTGGTGTTACGAGGGAAAAGAGTATGTAGTTGTACTATACGAGTCGCCAGTCATGCTAGACCCGTCATAAACTAGTTTAACTGAAATTAAACGATATATAGCGTTTTGCTAGCTGTTTCAGTGGTGTCAGTGTCACATCCCGTGCCTGGCTGATAAACAAGCATATTGATTAAATTAGGGTCGAATACGCTTGAAACTGCAATGAGAAGGAAATTAAAACAACATTCTTGCTGAAATCAGCTAATTTTGTAAACTCTTCTAATTATAACTGATCGTCTTGCTTTTCTCGTATCAATTGAACCTCATTAGCCTAACCTTGTTTTCTCTTAGGCAACTCCAATATGGAATTTGCAGCAAGATATCACAATTGGATGTAGCTGCCCAAACACAAGACAAACACAAGAATGTCGAAATAGGCAATGTTCAAACACATATAAAGATCATGGCCTACGTTTCATTGAGCCCAGGGTACCTGAAGACATGGTAAAGTGCTTTGAACATCTATTTGGACCTTACTCAGAGACGATAGTCAGCAACTCTCCAATTGCAGGCTGTAGACCTACTGACACCGAAGCACTAACCAGCTCCCTTGTGCAAACCAAATCAGAAGCACTCCAAGTCCTACAAATATCACACATACACGGTATCCCCACTATTCTCCTGTACTCCTAGTATCACCATCTTGTTATTTGGCCTTTGTTCAATCACACAAGCTCATCATATAACAATATTACTGCATATAATATAGTTCAGATTTATTCTCAAGCTCAACACTCGTTCTACAGCCAACCCTACTTCGGATCTAAAAGGGAACCTTCGAGATCATACAATTCCTCAAAAGCTATTAAAGATCGTCCTCGAGCTAGACCCCTCCCCTAGACCAGCAGTTGAGTTTCTATCATTTTCATTTGAGTCAGCCCTACTGCCTGTCAAATTTTGTCTCCATTTTTCATCACCAATCTCCGTTCTCGTTTCTCACTGCTGGCCCTCAAATCATCACCACCATCAATTATTCCACCAGATAGACAGAAGTTGAAAGCTCTGAACTTTACGGATTATGTTTGATTTGCACCCGTATACCATCTTGCTCACGGTCTTCGTGCTCCTTGTTATCAAACAATTGGTGAATCACGTCGGAAAGTCTAACATACAAGAACTTGCTTGGTTGGTGTACTTAAAGATAGGAGCACGTTTTGGATTGAACAAGTTCTTTGTTGCAATTTCTGAGAAAAAAACTGAGTTGGCTCGTATCAATCATCAAAAGAGAGCCATCAGTGCCCAGGATGAGTACGCTAAATGGACTAAGTTGAATCGTTCAGCTGATAAATTGGTTGCTGAAATCAAGCAGGTTGAAGAACTCATCTCACAAGACAAGAACAAGATTAACAAGTTGGTAAGTATGTTGCTCTTGATTACCACCACCTTACCTATCTGGGCCTGTCGTTACTTGTATAGAAAAACAGTTCTACTTTACTTGCCGCAGGGAGTCTTTCCTTATTATATGGAATGGTTTTTTGCTTTACCATTTATTACTGTTGGAGGTATTGGATTGACTGTCTGGATGCTCAGTGTTAACCAAGTGTTGTCATCCTTAACTTTGCTTCTTTCATTCCCATTTGAGGCCGAAGTGACAAAACCGGTATTGGTGGAGAAGATTCAGGAGGAAGATCTCAATGAGATAAATCATTAAGTCAACGTTAGACACTGTACTAATGTAACGCATTACTGTTTAACTCACCATTCAGATGCCGATTCCATATGTAGTGTTCATTATTGAAATGGTGAAATTGGAGACTACTTGTTCTTGTTTGTATTCCGTAGCTTGAATTTACATACTTCATATTTCACTCATTTTATTCATATCGTTGCAGTACACAACTTTCTCTATGTACAATCATTTCACAATATCTACTTGGAAACTTCTAGCATTTCATAAAACCGTTGAGCCATGTTATTCCGAAGCTGGAAGATGCCTGGGGTCTCCTCGCTATAAGTATTGACCTTGGCCCTTTTTACATCATCCTTGAAATCCTTGAATGTTTTATACACCAATTGGTCGAGTACTTTCTCGAGGTGTCCAGAAGACGAAGTCTTCTCTGGATCTATCGATAAATAGTACCAAGAGTCTACCACCTTGATCCAACACTGCAAGTCTATGGAATAGTTGTAGATATCATTAGTGTTTTCAAGAACCACGAATGGAGATCCATCAATTCCAATTTCCAATGCTTTCACTTCAGGCAAAGCATAAGCGATCGATTTTCCGCCTTTCTTATTTACGCTACCAGTATCAATGTCAATCATATTAATAATTGGGGCAATCGATACACCCTTGAGAACTCCCAAAATGTTTCTGCGCCCATTTTCGAATAATTTCCATGAATAAATCAGTCCAGAATTGGTGAGTAGCATCAAGAACCCATTCAGCTGTCTTATTGAAACAATATTTTCCCCCAACTGTATCTCAGGGCAAAGATAGTTCCCACTAAATGCGTAAATAATTTGAACAGTCCCATCAAAAGAAACAAGAGCATAGTATATTAGCTTCTTCTTAAGTAATATCCCAACAACATGCTGGATTTTAAATGGGAAGTGTAGCGAATAGCTACGACTGATGGGTTGCAGATTGGTCGTAACCATTACCCTCGTAGGATCGTTGAAATCTAATCTTTCCATTGGGTCGTTGTCTAACAAAGCTTCGTCTTCATTTGTGGGCCATTTCAGGCCATTTCTTACTTCTATAGTGGTTCTCACTAGTGTATTTTTCTTGATATCATGATCATGTACAATATTATTCTTCATGTCGTACGTGTGCAGAATGCCTTGAAGTATAACAGAGAAATACAAGTCTTCATCTGTATCTATACTAGCAGAATTTGATATATCGGCAGCATCTTTTGGAATGAGATTAGCTGTATTGGATGTGTTAGCAGGGATAGTGGCAACTGTGTTATTGTGAGCAGCAATCATATTACTGGCAGTGCTCGAATTGCTGCTCGCATTTCCGCCGCTACCCATGTTATTGGTGATTGTGTTCAACAACTGGTTAGCCTCAGCATTGACTATAGTTGGATTGTAGAATAGAGTTTCTGGTAGATTGGAAATTAATTTGAAACAGTTTGGATAGCGCATCTCCAAAATTGTTCGCCGAAGTTTATTGCGTTGTCTTCTTAATGATGCCTCAGATAAGTTCTGCGTCGTAGCTTGTGTTGTTGGATTATTGTTTCCTCCCATATCATCATTATCATTATCATGGTCTTCCTCTATTTCGTTCTGCTTGTGTGTAGTTCGCAGTTTAAGACCATTGACAGAAGTTGTAAGCCCGAGTCTTGGCAAATAGTAGTTTGACTGTGATATTTTTGTATTTTTGAATACTTTGCTTGGAGTAATCGCGGGTGTCTTGAGAGTAAAAGAAGATGATGACGATGAAATCAATAACGGCGCCACCCTCTTCTTTCCATTTTTAATGGTGACGCTCTGGACCATTTTCGTCATCTGCTGTGGAGTGAGGTTGGAAATACTACCAGAACTCAACTTATCATCTTGTTCCGCAGATGGCTTAGTTGTTGTTTTCACCGAAAGCTTTTTTATATTATTGACTTGTAAATCTTGATTGACATTCACTTTTGGATTCATTTCTGTTTCAACCTTAGATTTAGATTCCAATGACAACTGCCCAACGCTCTCTGGGAAGATATTTGAGTCTCTATCTGCACCATATTTGTTTAATTGGTCGTTGATCAAATCCTTGCTAACCATTTTCCCTAATTCCTCTATTTCAAATGAAACCACAGTTATGGAACCATCAAGACAGCAAAGAAAGAGAGATTGGCCATCTGGAGACCAACACATATCCGTAATTGAATTGTCAACAATATCTTGTGCCAAAACCAATGGCCTGCTTGAAGTTGTTCTCCAAATCGCTAATGTTCTATCTTGACCAGCAGTTGCCAAAATTGTAGATAAGTTTTGCTGACTTTCTTTACTTGAGGTATCGGTTTCAAATAGCCTAGGTGAGAAGGCACAGACCTCACATGGTGCCTCATGCCCAATTAATGAAATATCAGTAGTCCAATTTCCTCTGTTAATAATAACAACTGATGAAACAGGCCCGTTGGTTGCATTTGGAACTGCAATGTGTTGACCATCTGGTGACCAACTCATTCTTCTAAAATATGATGTTAAAGGCGATTTTTTAAAGGGATCGATCACAATATGTTCTACTTGGAACTCATAATTATTGTAGTCGTTCAATTTCTTGTAGTATCTAAATATTCGAACTGTTCTATCATCGGAAGCAGTTGCAAAGAATTTGTTAGCAGGGTCGAATACAATACCTTTAACCATAGATTGATGTACGTCATAACGCTTGATGCGTTCAAAATTGAGAGCGTTCCATATTATAATCAGTCGATCCAACCCAACTGTTACCAAAAGTAACCCATCAGGCGACCATGCAATATCTTGTATATCATTATCGTGAGCCACTAATCTCTTTCTAATATTCCAATGTTCCAAATCAGCTTCAGCTTCACCGAATTGTTTCGGTCTATTGATATGCTCCTCATCCTTCTCCCAAATAAGACAAATCTTATCATCAGAACCCGATGCAAGGAAACGTCCATCTGGTGAAAACTTCACTGTAGTGACCACCCCATTGTGTCTACTCATTGAGCAAAGTGGTCTACGAAGTGAAGCATCGGGAAGTATGCAATTCTCAGCATCTTTACAATTCTTCTTAGAATCTGCTAACTTATTGAATTCAAGGATAGTTTTAGTATCCCATATCTTGACATTTCCATCTAGACCTCCAGAGGCTAGTCGAGAACCATCTGAATTGATGGTGACTGAGTAACACTCAATCTTTTTATTATCAGCTGAATTGTTAGTATTGTAAGGCGAGAAGGTTTAAGGTGATGCTTACTTCTATGTCCGAACCATGGTAACTTTAGTATTCTCATTCGAGGTGCTTGGGTAAGATGAAAGGTTTGGATTGGTGAGATCAATTTATTTGTGTCTATGTCGTGTTTTATTTTGCGACAATATCTGCGCAATGAAACAAGCATTCGAGACGACAGTAGTGCAATGGTCGACCTCTGTGGTGGGGTCTAAACGTGGTATTTCGTGGAGCTCAGGTAGTAGACCAACGGAGCCATGATTCATAGACTAAACGACTAATACATGATCCATAGACTATAAACCAATACGTAATGGATAAAGCTTATATTTACACTTTCATGGTTGAGCTTGTCAAAAGACTCCCATTTTCTCATAATAAATACTGTAAACCTAATTTAATCATATACATTTTAAAGACCATATTGAACCTTCAAAGCCTTACCAAACTTCTCAAGACCGATCTTCAAGTCATCCAAAGGAACAGCAGCATATGTCCCTCTGAAGAAGAAGTGTGTCTTGTGCAGAGGGTTGATTGGCAAATGAGCTTGCGGAGGAGTAGATTGACCTTCGGCCTTGAACCAAGAACCTGGGATCATAAGACTTCCTTGCTTAATACCTTCCTCGTAAACAGCGTTTTCCACCTTCAAAGGATCACTGTCAAACTCAGTAGCGAATTTAGGGTGCTTGGTCGCATCAACAGTGAAGGTGAAGAACATACCTGCCACTGGAGGCACAAAGGTTACGATATCTTTGGGGAAATAGGCGTGGAGAGCATCGACTGCAACATCACGCTTGTGGGTATATTCAGCTCTCATACCAATTAACCAGTCCAAGTAGCCAGATTGACCCCATCTTTGCAAAGCACCGTTAACCAAAGATTGAGTGGTACCTGAAGGGGTTTGTATAGAGACTTCATGGATTCTAACGAATCTTTCAATCAAACTGGCTTGACCTGTAATCCAGCCCAATCTCAAACCTGGCGCTAAAACCTTAGAGAAAGAGTCCAATCTAATGACTCTACCATCAATGTCCATAGAGACAAAGGATGGAACAAGAGCTTTAACGAACTCTTCGTGGCCATGGACCACCTTACCTTCTCTGGCAACAAGATCAGTAGTGTAAGTTTCCATTTGCAAGAAGTAATAAGGTTCATCTTCAATAATAAGAATATCATGTTCTTGTGCTAGTTTATAAATAGCACGTCTTCTTTCGACGCTGAGACATGAACCAGTTGGGTTTTGACCAGTACAAATAGTGTACAAGAACTTTGGTTTTGGACCAACCCAGTTCTTCAATAAATCAGCCAAAGCCTCTGGTTGGATACCTTCGTGATCCATTGGAATAGGAATGGTGTTAACACCTTGAGCGTTAGCTGCACCCAAGGAAGAAGAAAACGAGAATTCTTCAACCAAGATGGAATCACCTCTGGTAGCGAATATTCTCAAAACAGCATCCCAAGATTGGGTGTTACCAATGGAGGTGATTAATGACCAGTCAGAGTAAGGAGGAGCATGGATGATTTCAGTGTGGCCTCTTAAGAATTCGAGTAATTCAGTTTGGCCTTCAGTGTGACCGTATTGCAAAGATCTAGCCAATTCGATATCCTTGTCTTTTGGATCATTGAGCTTTTTCTGCTTGTGGACGGTGAAATGAGTCTTATCTTTCTCAGTGACCTTAGCACCAATTCCATTAGCGAATCCTGGGGTTGGGATATCAGCACTGATGTTATCAAATGGGAAGTAGTCGCTTAATGGTAACCCACCACCCAAGAAGGTGATGTCTGGTTGGTTGTAGTACTTGAAAGCGCTCTTCAAGGACGATTCCGTTCTGGAAACAGCTTCCAATGATAAATGGTGGGACAAGTCCAAGGCCATAGGCTTTTCTGTTACAGTCATGGTTTAATTCGGTGGTGTTGGTAATGCACTTAAAAAAGGCTAACTGAAATACGAAGCTGGATCCCACCTTCCTTTTATACGATTCATTTTCGCGCGATAAGTAAATCCGAGACCTGATTCATGCGTCATATTTCTGAGTAATCGTCCTGTAGTTGCACGAATTTTTCACCAAAAAAGCCTTTTGTGAAAAATTCGTGGGTTTGATGGAGGGTGGAAGTTGGAGGTGTTGGTGGTGGTTGGAGATTGTGGGTGTAGTTGGAGATTGTGGGTGTAGTTGGAGATTGTGGGTGTAGTTGGAGATTGTGGGTGTAGTTGGAGATTGTGGGTGTAGTTGGAGATTGTGGGTGTAGTTGGAGATTGTGGGTGTAGTTGACTTTTGGATGGTATTAGAAAGGGAAAGATTTGGCTACATAGTGAAGCGGTATGCCTTAATATGGTGGTTGCCCTAATATGGTGGTTGCCTTACTACTGATTTCAATGTGGCAGAATAATAGTCATCATGACTTTAAGATAACGGGAATCCAGTGCCCAAGACCTACGTTCTCTACCAAAGAGGCCAGCTTACAAAGTACGGTTACATCGTTCCAGAGCGTACAAAGTGCCGTGTCTGGGTCAATACGCCGCACAACGACGGTAATCGTCGGTATGGGGAGTGAAAAATGCAGCTGGCAGGTAGGAGGAAGACGGAGGGGACATACAGAGTAGGATGTACGAGACATATCGTGGATGCAGGGGAGGAACAGTAGAGTCTTAAGAGATGGAGTGAGAAGGAGGGGAGCTTAGTTGGAGCGATTTAGAGAGCCGAGTGGAGTGGCTTGGAGATGTGCTAACAGTAATCAAGAGCGAGCTATGTTAGACTTCAATCACTAACGATTGGGCATAGTCCTTGTGAGCCTGGTATAAGCAATCAGCGAGGATAAGAAGTAATTCACTGCATCCAGGGAGTAATTGTAATCATGAAGATGCACTTGGATACCTCACTTGTTGCCGTTAGAGCCAGTCCCACTGATTATACTGCCACTGCTTAAAGTAAATACTGACTGCGATTCTTCACTCTCTTTTGCACCCATTCTGTGTGGAACCAATACGCTCCAAAAAAGTCTAAAACGTCTTGATTAAGTACTTTTGCTGTTCTGCACTAAATATATTCAAATTGAACACTATGGCCTCCTCCAATTGACCATTTATTCTCTTCCATCGCCATTGTGCCCTTCTACTAGACCTTCGACAACCTGTACAGTATATAGCGTCATTTCAACTTTTCACTCAATGCAGCGCTACCAAAAACGTGTCGCGTGGAAACGTAGCGATGATCTTGATGAAGCTGAATAGATGGAGCCCAATACTTCTTCATCCCGTATACTCATTAGCCCCATATCTTCCGTTCACTGACTACCTCTACAACTGGAGACTTAGGGATTGAAAATGAGGTCAGTGCAGAAGAAAAGGTTCTTTGTAGGAAATGCCAATAGACAACGTGTGCTACCTTTTGCAAGCCAATCGAAGGACTCAGACTTGAATGAACCTCCATCACACTCCAATGAAGAAACATCCAACGAATCTTCCCTTTTTGTACAAGACGAAGATATTGAAGACGATCCAATAGAGTTGTTCGAAAATCAGATTTCCCTCTCCATAGGAGAACTACCGGCCCTTACAATCCAGTATCTATTCAAAAAGTACCATGACAAGCCAAATCGTATTAAGCTATCAATAAACGAATACCTAAAAGGTATCGATCCCGATGAAATGAACGAAATCATTCGGAAGCGACCCATTGAAGTAATTGATCTGAATGAAAGTACAAAGAGAATAAATATATCCTCTGATGAATTGAGACCGAACACCGAAGATACAAGATCTAACGAAACGCCTGATACAAACAACTCCCCAACGGACCAGTTTCAATTGGATGATATGTACAAAAGAATGCATTCCGAATCATCCAGAATAAAAGCAGGAATGGAAGCTCAAAAATGGAGAAAATTCATTGGCTCCGTTCCTGTTCAAGCATGGGCCACAAGACCAACCATGAAGCCATTAATATATGGAGATTCGCTAATACTCAAACGGTTAATTCCCAAAAACTCCTCTATGAGCGACTCATCAATTGTTCGATTGTTCACTACTGCTGATAGAGAAATTGCACGTATTCCTGAAGATCTTACTAGAATAATATCTCCTTTAGTCGATCTTCAAATGGCAGAGTTCCAAACAACAATCTTAGAGTCAACACACAAGAGATTATCGACTGGTGATTCTTTCTTCATTCAAATCAATATTTACTTAAAGGACTCAGCTTTCCGTCTTATCACAAGTGAAGATGACATAAATTTGAGAAAATTCAAAAACAAGCCAAAAGCTCCTACAAAAGCCAATTTCAACTTTGCAGCAGAGAGTAGCAACGAGTCAATATTACGTTTGAGACAGTTTGCGTTAGCAAAATTGTTTGAAAGGTTATCTATCAAGCCTACAAAAACATTTGAGGAAGAAGAAATTGAAGACATAGAACTTCCCCCACAAATAGAAGCATTGGATGATGACGACGATGTTACCGAAATAAAACCTGCAGATCATGTAGATCTAGATCAGTTGAAACAATTTTATCAGGCGAATAATCAATCTAATCTCCTCAATACCTTACCTGAAACGACTACTCCTTCTAAGGAAAACTTCAAAATAGATTTGAGAGCATATCAGAAGCATGGCTTGTCTTGGATGTTGACAAGAGAAAAGGAAATAGACGTATTGGAGCTGTTGAATGAAGAATTATCATCGCAATCTAGAAGAGACATTGAAGAAAGAGAAGATGGCATGACCAACCCTTTATGGAGGCGATACAGATGGCCACGGGACCCTGATGCCACCTTCGCGCAAACACAATTGACTCAAGGAAATAACAGTCAAAACATAGAGAAATATTTCTATGCAAATACATTCAATGGCGAGCTATCAATAGATAAACCAGTAATAAAGAGTACTTTGCGTGGAGGGATTATTGCTGATGAGATGGGACTTGGTAAGACAATTTCCTCGTTGGCACTTATAAATTCCGTCCCTTACGACATAGATGTGCACCCGACGTCTCCTAACAGACCTTATGCCAATAAGACAACACTTATTGTCGTTCCCATGTCACTTCTCTCACAGTGGCAGAAGGAATTTGAAAAGTGCAACAACAATCCAAACCATATATGTCATATTTACTATGGTGACTCATGTGTTACAAATCTTGCAAACACACTTTGTAACAAGAGCAAGGATGTACCAATTGTGATGCTCACAACTTATGGAACTATTGTCAACGAATTCAACCGTCTCTCGAAGCAGAGAGGCATAAATGGAGAATTACCAACTATGGGCATTTATTCAGTCGAGTTCTTCAGAATTATCTTGGATGAAGGGCATACTATAAGAAATAGAAACACCAAGACGGCCAAGTCAATTTACGAGATACTGCTGAAACGAAAATGGGTTTTGACAGGAACACCTATTATCAATAGACTAGATGACTTGTACTCTCTTGTCAAATTTTTGCAATTAGATCCTTGGTGTAACTTTTCGTATTGGAAATCATTTATTACATTACCGTTTGAACAGAAGAAAGTATCACAAACACTTGAAATAATCAAGTCTATCTTGGACCCCATATTCCTAAGAAGAACCAAAAACATGAAACAGAAGGATGGCAGACCCATAGTTGACTTACCTCCTAAGGAGGTTGTGATTGAAGAAATAGATTTCAATGAAAGAGAAGAAAAATTGTACAATTGGTTCAAGAGCAAAGCCACCAAGTCTTTTAAAGAAGGGATGCAATCAGGTCAACTTTTGAAACTGTATACCCAGATATTGACCCATATATTGCGATTGAGACAGATTTGCTGCCACATGGACTTGGTTGGGGGAAACAATGAAATTGATAAAGAAGAGGAGGAAATAGCTCAAGATGTTGCGGATGAGACCCAAGACGAATATAGAGCTTTCTTGAAAGACCAAGAAGGGCTAAAACTAGGCTTTGCAAATTATACAGAACTCAACCTGGCAATGTATCCGCTCTATCCTAAGATAAATCAAAAAGAATCTGAATGTTCTATTTGTACTACAGCCCCTATCAATGCTGGCGAGATGGTAGTGACTCCCTGCGGCCACTGTTTCTGTTTTGCTTGTTTATTAGAGCACATTGACTTCCAACAACAAAAGAAGAGTGAATTGCTTTGTCCAAATTGCAGATACTCCATATCGAAGTACAAATTATTCAAATTGAGATCCAAGGAAGTCACTAAGAAAGAGATTAGATTTCATACCCAATTGGAATTGGATGATCCGAGTAACAATTATAAGTTCCAATTGTATTGGTATGATCCTGAGAAAACTTCCTCAAAGTTGGAAGCATTAATCAAACACTTGAGAAACTTAAAATCCACCAACCCAGGTGAAAAGGTTATTCTTTTCTCTCAGTTTTCGTCATATTTGGACATTATTGAAAACGAGCTTAAACTCCTGGGATCTGAAGACTTTGAGGTTTATAAATTCGACGGTAGGCTACACATGATTGAACGTCAAAGGGTCTTAGATAAATTCAATGCTCCTGCCAAGGATTCAAACAAACTCGTGGTCTTACTTCTCTCATTAAAAGCTGGTGGAGTTGGATTGAATTTAACTACGGCATCAAAGGCATTTATGATGGACCCTTGGTGGTCTCCAAGTGTTGAAGATCAAGCCATTGATAGAATCCACAGAATTGGTCAAAACGAGACTGTAAAAGTTGTGAGATTTATCATGAAAAATAGCATTGAAATTAAAATGTTGAAGATTCAAGAGAGGAAGAAACAGATAGGTGAAGCTGTTGGAGTTGAAGAAGAAGAGAGACGTAAAAGAAGAATTGAAGAAATCCAAATGCTCTTCGAAGAATAGATATAAGTCCGCAAGGTTCTTTATCCAAGTGTAGTTTCACAACCTGTGATTTATTTGCATTCATCGTATACATAGTTTAAACATAGGGCTACTTCCTTGGAAGAGGAGCAGTTTCTCTCTTCAACCATTTGTAAGTGTAACTGCTTGAATCAAATGATTTATGTAATTCGTCCCAAATGGTCTTGTGATATTGGTTCACCCAATTTATTTCTTCCTCAGTCAATAAAGTAACGTCAATCAAGCGCTTACAGTATGGCACTCTCGTAATAGTATCAAACTCATAAAAGTTCTTTCCCTTATACAGATCACCAGACTCCTTGATGATGAAAACGTTTTCAATACGAATCCCGTAGTGGCCATCTTCATAATATCCTGGTTCGTTTGACAAAATCTGGCCTGGTTCTAATTTGTGAATTGCAGCATTCGGCCTTGGACCTATGCCGATAGGACCTTCATGAACATTTAAAAAGGCGCCCACACCATGTGAGGTACCATGACCGTAATCTAAACCATATTTCCACAAGTTCTGTCTCGCAATAGAATCTATCAAGTTCCCCGTAGTATTCTCAGGGAATTTTAAGGTGGATAATCCAGTATTACCTTTGAGAACCAAAGTATAATTACGCACTTCTTCTGGTGTTGGGACACCGAAGTGAAGAGTACGAGTGGTATCAGTCGTACCATCCAAGAATTGCGAACCAGAGTCATTCAAATACATTTTAGAAGGATCAATGAACGCACATTTGTCTTTAGTTGGGGCATAATGTATAATAGCACCATTAGCACCAGATGCACTAATTGTGGCAAACGATAAACCCATGAAATTTTCTTCTTCCTTTCTGAATTCTGTTAATTTATCATCCGCAGAACATTCATCAATTAGTTCGACCTTCACCACCAATTCATGCTCCAACCAAGAGAAAAATCTGATGAGCGCTCTTCCATCTTTCAAATGGGCAAGTTTTGCACCTTTAATTTCCACTTCATTCTTGACAGACTTCAAAAGTTCAATGGGCGATATGCCATGCACGTAATTGCACTTGAGGTTTCTAATCAGCTCCCAATTTGCACTGTCAGGTGTGAAAAAGTGTTTGTTTGAAAGATTGAAGTCCTTAGATAACGGCAATAAATGAGAATAGAATTTGGAGTATGGTTGAATTGTGATATTATTTGTTGATAATAATGCTATTATTGACTCGGACAATCTGTGACTATCAATGAATAAGGAATTACCATTATTTTTCGTAAGGATCAAGAAGGCATAGAATACAGGGTTAAATTCTATATCCTGGCCTCGCAAGTTTAATAACCAAGCAATTTCGTCTAGGGAAGTCACAATCAAACCTTCAACATCATTTTTAAAGGTATTTTCTTTAACCTTAGCAACTTTAGAAGCCAACGACTCGCCAGTGTACTTTACGTCTAATTCGAAGATTTCATTCCTAGGTGGTTCAGGTAAAGTTTCGAACTCTTCCCAGATCTTATCAATCAAATTATCAGTAATGGGTACCAAAAATACTTCAGGCTTCACTTTGCGGTCATTATATTTCTTCAAGGCAGTTGCTATCAATGTTTGGAATTTTTGGAATGTTTTGAAGGTAATTTTAGTAGGATCTACCCCGATATTTATTCTGGTGCCGCTATCCAAACTTAATTGAATCGCTTGCGAAATAGTCCAATCTTCCCACGAAGGCAGGTCTTTTGAACCTTGTTTCAAGAGTAGCCAGTTAAAATCCAATTCATTTGCTGCTTGAGCAAAGTACCTGCCGTCAGTGGAAAGTGCAGCAAGGCCTTCAGGAGTATCGTTCATGGAAGTAACATCACGAGTCACAATAGCAATGCCGGCACTCCCCCCAAAGCCACTTATGAAACTTCTTTTTTGGTCGAAGGAGGAAACATACTCAGATTGGTGTTGGTCTTCAGAGGGGATAATGTAGAGACCCAAGCTATAGTCAGCCATCAAATTTCTCAAAGACTGCAATCTTTTGGAAGTGTTGATTTCTTTGGTATTGACATCTTTGGAAATACATAATGCACTGGCATCAAGGGTGAAAACAGATGCCTTTCTGGAATTACCAGGCGTACCACTGTTAGTTCTATGAAGGTTGATTCTCTGCGACAATAAGGTGGATCTTCGGTTGGTTCTGGATAACAATCCAGGCGAACAGTTGCAAGTGGCACATTGGCCTCTAGCTCTAGACATATTAGCAACTATTGTAGCGGGGTGGTAGTCACGGATGGTACTGATGCCAGTGCTAAAGTTTTAAAAAACTTTGAGTTTAATTCAGCTCTACACCACAAACCACCTGCTCATTTTTCTGGCTTAATTGGGACAGCAACTGTCATGCGTCTTATTTCAGTTGGATGAAATTGGTGGTAAGTGCTGAGTATGGGAGAGTGGGTAAGTGGGTAAGTGGCGGGTCGTTAGGTTAAAGTGGATTGTTATAGGATGCATGGTGCTCAAGTTTGGCAAGCTGGAAATGAAAACGGACCAGTTGTTGGTGAATTTGCAGAGCCTTTGAATGTACTGCTGCAACGCACTTCAAATCTAATTTAGCACGATGCCGTGCCATACGAGACAAGGTACGTAATTACAGTTGATTTTGAATGTAATTGAAAACTTTCGCCTCCAGCTTCACTCTTCCTCTCTACATGTCGTTACATCCAATACCTGCCCTCTGAGTACGCTTTCGTTGGTGGTGCCATGCTGCAATTCATCTTTGCTGTGTACAATGCAGCCATTTCGTATTGAACTCTGGGTCTTTTCCACACCGTGCTGACGTAACATCCCCGATCTCCGTTTGTCTCCGCTGGGGCCCCCAACGCTGCGACATGGACTCAAGTATAAAAGTGCTCTCCATCCCATACATAACTGTACTGAATTGTTCCAATATGAATTGGAATTTAGATCAAGTCGTCGAAAATATTAACGTTCTTTACTCCTCCAATGATCCGGTGAAGATCCAAAATATCCAGGAACATCTACAATCCATTCAAAGATCAAACGATGGTCACCAGTTGGCATTCCTTCTATTGAATCAACCCTCTAAGAGCTGCAAATATTTCGGGGCATTGACATATACTGTGTTCATCAATACACATTTGACAGGCAGCTCGAGTGAGGAGACTAGACTTCTTTCCGAAGACATCTCAAAAGAGCTAATCGATCGTATCTTGAACCTTTCATTTGACATTGAAGCCAACTTGTTCGTCATAAAGAAACTACTTAGCAACCTTTCGATATTATACATCTCGAGCAAATCACCATTGGCATCTCCTGTGTCACAATTATTATTCAAGTACATTGGAATTCACTCAGACTATCAAAACTATCCATTTCAGTCTTTAAGTGAGATCCAATTAATACTTCTTTTGAATTTAAATACAATTCTAGTTGAAGATATTGGAAAATCTTGCCTTGCAAAACCCACTAGAGAGCTGCCCAAAGATGTTTACGGCTTAATACACCTGGAAATTTTCCCATATTTCGACAGCTTGCTCAAGTACTTATTGTCAATTTCCTTGACTAACTCGATAAAACCTATATTATTGGATGCTATAAATGCTTGGGTAATATACATATCGAATGTTGAATCCAATTCAACTCAACGTTATAATGAGGTTGAAACAGAAAGTCTCATGAAATTGCTCCTTGGCCTGTTTGACTCGGAATTGATTAAATGTACAGATTCCCTCAGTAGTAACATGGAAATACTCAACAAAGCATTCACAACCTTAACAGAAGTGGTTGAGTTGAATATTAGAATGTTGAACCCCTTCAAATCAATTGTCAGCTCAATTCTATTTGACCAGGATCAATTTGGCCTTGTATACTTACAACGTATTTTGTTTGATAAGGATAACTTTGAAGAATTCGGCCCAGAGATCGAAAATTTTGTCAACTTGATGATATGTTATCTTTCTTTTAATATGGTACAAATCACAAGAAATATTCTCAACGAGTCTGTGTACCGTTTGGTTAACATAGCTCTTGATTTGTCAAATTTCCCAGCGGACCCAATATCCGATGAAAAGTTAAGTGAACAATTTCTCTCCTTCTGGGAGGAATTTGTCAACACTTACTTGGATGATAAAGACATCTTAATAGACTTGCTCCAAGATGAACATACTACCTTCATTGTCCGAAGAGATGAAATATTGAATAAGCTAAGTGTCACATACTGGAAGAAATCACAGTTATTGGGCTCAGAGAATGGCAATGAGTTCATTCACTATAGACAGCAGATTGCAGATTTGTTTTCTGTATTGCATTCTCTATTGGGTAACTCATTTTATTCAGGATTATGTCTGGGTATAGTAGATAAGTTGATCCAGTATGACCAATCTCCGTCAGAGGATATTATCATTTCCTTGGAAGCCTCCTTGTATTTATTATACAAAATTACCGATGATTTGTCTTTCTACGATGATGAATCCAATAATCAGTTGATTCCATTCATCGACCAAATATTCAGTCATAACCTAATTGACTTAGCTGACAAGCTAATTGTTGATCGAAATGTCGGGCAAATACATATAACATTGCTCAACTTTTTATCAAGCATTCAATTTTTCTTCAAGAATAAGATTGGCTTAGCATACCTCACAGGAACATTCAATTTCTTGTTCTCAGTCATACTACGGAAGTTCTCCAATCAGAAGAACATCCCACTTATTGCATCTAAGACAGTCTTGAAAATTTGCCAGGATTCAAAAGATCACTTAACTATATTTCTTCCTAATTTGCAGATGATCGTATATGAAATGTTAAGCAATTCTGGGGTTGACAATTTGATTAGAGAAAGAATGGTCAATGCTTATGTTTCTATTGCTATTACACTAAAAGATCCTGTTGAATTTGGTAAGATAGTTCATGGCTTACTATTCAAGATCGATGAAATCTCGCTTACTATAGCAAACAATCCGAAGTCTTTACTTCCCGATATCACCTCAGATACAGAATTAGCTGAAGCAGCTCAAGACTTCTCAATAAGCTTACTCACTTGCGTTAACGAGCTTGGGAGGGCCTCTGAGATACCAAGGGAGATTGAAGATTTTCTTACCGAGAGTCAAATACTTCAAACAAATGAATACTGGTTGTCAGATCCATTAAATGTTAAACAACACATCTTAACGAAATTATATCAATTCTCGCTTAGCTCTGTGTCGTTGGCTAATAATACTCTAGTCACTGAACAATGCTGTAAGATTTTGAAGCACGGGTTTAATGAACCTGTCGATGGCCCGTTCAAATTTAATATGGATATGATTGTAGAGTTTTTGATAGCAAAAATTCATAATTGCAATCAACAGTCAATCCCATACCTTTACAAATTAGTTGAGTCTTTGATAGTATCAAACGGTAAGAATATTTCGCAGCAATGGTTGGATGATGTGCTAGCTAACATGTTCATTGAAATAGAACCCATGTTGTTGAATGATCTTGATCTAGTCAAGAGCAGCATAGACTTGTTCACGACGATATTGGAGAGTTACCCAAATCTACTTCTTCATTCCAAGGCGTTTGAATCTGATATCCTCAAGCTTGCACTTTACTCCTTAAAGTTCAACGAAACATTTATGATCAAATTGATAACCAAATTCTGGGTCACTTTCATCACTTTGAGACGTGGATCCGAACAGGATCATCAGAAAGTACAAATCTGTATGAATAACTTCATTGTACCTGCCCAAACTCAAAGAGAAGCTAGTCTCTGCTCCCATCTCACGAATAACTTGTTGCTCTCGTTCCTTAACACTTCAAGATCCAACTTAGATCAATTCTATCCGCTATTCAGAAATTTAATTGCGAAGTTCCCGATGCAATTTAAAGGATCTTTGAAGCAGCTGTTATTGCTTAATTACACGAACCATAGCTTGCAGAGTAAAGTCAATGAAGCGCAAATGCATCAATTTGTGCAGAAATTAATGATAACTAGAGGTCAAAGAAGTGCAAATGACGTCCTCAAGAAGTTTTGGCTAGAGTATAATGGGCTTGTTGATTTTAATTAGCGATTCAAACATTGACAATTCGTATTTGGATATACACCAGATATAGAAAGAAAAACACAAAGATCCAAAACATAGCTCGCTATAATTAAAATAGAAAAAGGGGAAGTTGACACGTTAAAATATTAATACAAAGAAACAGAATTAATCGTAGATGGCAGACAAACTCTCTACTAAGTTCAGAGCCTCTTGACTGTAGTCAATCGGCTCTAAGGCCTGGCAATGGTATCTCACTTTATCTTGCTGGTTATAAGTCTCGTGCTTGGCCCTAATTCTGAATATGTAATCATGGAAAATAGGCTTCTTGATAGTGTCTGTGAAAGTAGTTATTTCAGAGTTGTATGATTGCTCTTGTTGTAATAATACCAATTGTGTAGCGTCAATACCGAGCAACTTCTTGGCTTCCAGATCAAATAAAGTAACCCAAATTTGTCCAGAGTGGTCCATGGCAGTACAGGTTAAAACGTAACGGTATACTGGTTCTTGAACCGATACCTCACATTTTTCACATCTCCAAAGACCAGCTGATTCCACCATCTTCCTATTACAAACTAAAGGTGCTCTACCAGGTTGGTGAGCTCCTTGGTCCTCACGAATATTCGTACAAGCAGGATAACAATAACTATCTGTCTTGACGTATCCAATTGTACCTCTCAAATTGAAGTAGTCAGGCTTATCAGAATGACCTAAGTTCTCTTCTTCAGCCTCAGCTACTGTTTTACGGTTGTTTGCACTTCCGCTAACTGTTGATTGTACTTTCAAACTCTTGAAACTTTCGTTGATACCACCATTGTCGAACCATCCCTTCAATTTAAAACATTCAGTTGTGTCTGGGTTGACGACCATGGTACCAGTCTGGGTTAATGACAAAGACCTACCATTGAAATCTTGTACTTTACAGGACTTGAATGCGGCAACAGTTCCTTCTGGGGTGTCAAAGTCAACAGCAGTCTTATTCCACAATCCAAGTTCAATTTCAAATCCAGACTGGTCAACTATAACTATGTTTCTCCTATCAAATGCTTTGCCTGTTGATTTTGCAGTAATCTGGAAAGCTGGGTTAACAGTTTTCAAAACACCAATGACGTCGATAATTGAGTTAGGCTCAATATTTTCAATTCTGTCAAGACCAACGAAATTGAAGTTTATGGTTGGGACGTCAGCCGTATCAAAGCATTCTTCAACAATGGTGTCTCTATCCAACAGTAACTCGTAAGGGTGAGCCAAAGTATTGAAGGGCTTCTTAGAGGCTTGAACTCTTGCTTTACTGAGGTAATATACTTTGCCCTCTTGTAATATGTTGTACAACTTGTCAGCAACATCGTTGAAAGCAGTAGCTCTAATTTCATCCGAATCGTCCAAGAAATTAACTGAGAAGAGTTTACCTTCTCCTCTGTTATTACGCCACTGTTTCAAGTCACCCTTGAAGGAAACTCTAGCCTTGATCTTCCACAGGTTTTGGTATGGTGACAAAGCATCAATTATGGTGATCTTTTCTTGTTTGGAGGCAGCTGGATTTCCAGCGGGGTATCTTTGCTCAGGTTGAGCTACTTGTTGGCGCTGAGGTTCATCTTGTTCGTTATTTGGATCCAAAAATGAACCTTTTGCTTCCTTGTTGATAGCCAAAAGATCTTCTTCCGGATGCTCTTGGAGGTATGAGTCGATTGTGGTACTTTCATTTGGCTTATCCAAGCTACCGGTGAGAATAACGAGGTCCTTGATTAAAAGCATGTGTTTCTGGGTGCAGAAAGTGCTGTACTCGTTGATTCTGACAACACAGTACTTTAACAATTTATTGTTACGAACGTATGGAAGGCATGGTTCGTCGATCAAACCGTGAGTCGAAAACTCTCCATCAGTAAGCATCACTCTGTACTTCTTCAACTCTTCATCCACGAATACCGGTTTGGTGGCAGTGACCATTAACACCAAGGGAATCTTTGCATCCTGGAACTCGGATTTCGTGAATACCGACTTGATACCATTAGCAGTAAGTTGGTGGTCGGACATGATGGCAAATTGAGTGATAAGGAAGAGAAGTGTGAATCAGTTTTAAAATTTAACGCGTTTAAATGAAAATATTGAGGGAGAAAAGTCGGGCACGCGTTCTGCAAGGTGCGGGTAAGCATATCGATTTGCAACTTGGCTAGGCAGAGAAGGTGCATTCCGTGAGGGAGGGGGTACGAGGAAGAAGTTGCGTGTTAAGGTAGATGGTGGAGTTGTATGAGTCGAAGAGAAGGCCCCATACGTATTTCTTGAAGAGAAGGAGACTTTTGAAGCTATTTTGACTGTTACTGTGCTCTGATCGTAGTTCCAAGTGTCCACATGTTAAGGAGAGGTTATGGGAGGCAGGGAATTTAACCTTTGAAGTAGACAGGGTTGGAGATTAGGAATATTGAAGCTATTACATCTTTTGATTACATATTGGCTCGAAGACCCTACTATTAGTGCACTTTGTCATCTTGTTGTACATGCCACAGGCAGTGAGGCATACTTGATGAGAGACCATTTGTACTTCTTTTGTGGCATAAACATAATCGCATGAACTTTACCGTCCTCTAGTTACGTTTGCCAGCTTTCCTATCGCCTCTGCAACTATTGACCTCATTCCTGTAGAAATATTTTTGCAATTTTCTCAAATATGCCAGTTTCTCATTCTACAGTATCAATAAGATCAGTTTGCTATTTAAACGTACGTTTATATCTAAATCTTCTACTAAGCCTGGATATATACTATCATCACAACTTTGCTTGAACAGTGACTGCGTTGAACAATTCATCCCTGTCATTCACCTTCACGGCACCAGATTTCAACAATGCCTTCGTCAAATCATCAATCAAGTCATCACAGTTCTCAATACCAATGCACAATCTAATCAAATCTTCTGGGAAATCACGCTCCTTTCTTGTTTCAGCATCAATTGATGCGTGTGACATCTTGCACGGCATGGAAATTAAAGAGTTGACACAGCCGAATGAAACAGCAATACCAAAGATATCAGTGCCTTCTACGATCTTCTCAGAAGTCTTAACACTGCCTGTTTCGAAAGAAAGAACCCCACCGGAGCCACGACACATGGAAGCATGTAATTCGTACTGAGGATGTGACTTGAGTCCAGGGTATCTTACCTTGAAACCAATATGCTCCAAGAATTCAGCGATTTTTTGTGTGTTTTGATGTTGTCTTTCGACTCTGATAGCCAAAGTTTTTAAACCTCTTGATAAAAGCCAGCAATCGAATGGAGAAAGACCACATCCGGTTGAATTTATCACGAAGTATACTTTTTCAGCCAAGGAAGAACTTCTAGTGGCAATTATACCAGCCATGATATCATGGTGACCATTCAAGTATTTAGTAGCAGACTCGTATTGGATGTCAACACCCAAGTCCAATGGAGTCATAAACATTGGAGACATCATAGTATTATCAAAAACAACAATAATTTCTGGGTTGACCCTATGAGCATGCTCAGCGATCGCCTTGACATCAACCACCTTGATCAAAGGATTAGTTGGAGATTCCAAGAAGATCATCTTGGTGTCTTTTTCGATCTTCGACTTGATCAAATCAGTGTCGGCAGTATCATGGTGGGACACTTTCAAGTCTCCCTTTTTGTGAAGGTAGGTGAGCAATCTATGGGTTCCACCGTATAAGTCATCCCCTGCAATTACTTTATCACCAGGACCTAATAATTTGACAATAACATCAAGGCACCCCATTCCAGATGTCACAGCGTATGCGTGATTGGCCTTCATGATATTCGCCATATGGTTTTGCAAGTATGTTCTGGTTGGATTACCCGACCTTGTGTAGTCGTACTCTCCCATATTGGACAAGGACGTTTGTTTGAATGTGGCAGATTGATAGAGAGGAGGAACGGAGGCATTGTGCTGATCAGTTGATTTGGAGAAGACCAACTCTGTTTCCAAGCTGTATGATTTGTCTGGTTTAGTCATTGTGGATGGTGTTCGTATGGATTGCTCTTCGAGAGATTTTCCTTTAGGAATGGTCTCGTATTAGTTTCTTTCGGTGTTTCAAACAATAAGAACTCTTACTAGTAGGTTTGCTATTGGGCTTAACTCTTTGCTTATTCCACTGGATCGTCGTCGATTTTTATATTCTCCTTCTGTTTTAAAATTTTTCAGTTTATGCTATTAAGCTGTGGGATACACACACTATGGGGGGATAGATTTAGATAGTGCAAATTCACGAGGGCATGAATCATGTGGAGAGATAAGTAATTACATGTGATGCGAGTCAGGTGGTGCGGTGAGAGCGGGAGTCTACAGAGAGGGATTAAGGGTAGTTGAAAGGGAATGAAAGAGCGTAATGGGTGCGTGGCAGAGCCATGGTACATTGGTGTGGACACCAGAGTTATAAGAAAACTAGAATTGGCGGAATGAAGGCTACCTGAACCAAGAACTCTTCCTTGCTATTGTGCTTTCATGGGGAATTGATGAGAGGCTGAAAGTGCCTGAAAAAATCAACGGTTGCAAAATACAGTGAGACAATGGCTGCAAAATACTCTAGTTCGAATGTTGGATATATTCTATGCGATACCACGTTTCAGAAATATCATCATAACACTTTTTGTAGACATTCGTATCTCTTGAAGGACTGATAATTTTTGAAGGACTCATATCTCTTGATGTACATTCATTTACTACAAAGTTCGCTCATTCCCTTGATGCTCCCTCCCCGTCTTACTCTCTTCGTTTCGTATTTGGCAAAGATGTTTTCCCTAACCCTCTCTACTCTAACACATTGGCATTGGTGAATTATTGATAAGGTGTGATTGTTCCCAAGGTACCACCTCGGTTTATTTCTAGTGTGATTAATGATTATTAAAAATAAGAATAATGGACAAAACGGGCGCATTTGGAATGTCATAAAGCAAACTTTCTCTTATCCCTTATGGGCCCAGATGGGTTGTTGTCCCTATTTGTTAGAGTACTGGATATATTTGCATGGATTTACCACATGCAGCTGAGCTATAGCAAGACACTATCTCCTCATTTTCTTCCTCTCCGTTTCTGCTTCAATGACTCCTTTAAATTCCTGAATCTTTCTCCATTAGTTTCAGATACTTTAGGAAAACATCAAGCTTTGCTGGTATTACCTTAACATCACAAGGAACTTAATGTTTTTATAGACTATTGAACTTTCAAAGGCTTCAGCTTCACTTCACAAAGTTACCTATTTCAGCAAGAGGTATTCCCAGCAAGAGGTATCTCCCAGCAAGTGGACTCTCTCAGCAAGATAGACTTCTTTATAGCATTCTCCTGGATATGTCGAAAGTGCTTGAGATTTCAGTAGAGTAGTCTCCTGGGTTACCAAATGTTAGAGAAAGCTGCTAATGCGCAGTCATAGAGCATCCGCTAACATCCTGTTGTGTTCTTGCTTCTGCATTCACAAATTGACTTTTTGCAGCCGTTTCATGTCCTGATATAGCTTAGTGTCTCAACTGTGCATTCTATCCAGTTACTCATAAACTGAGTCATTAGAAGAGGCTCTGCAATTGCCACCACACCAGAATAAGTATCACCATGCAAGCTAATTGGTTGATTGGTGGGTATAACCAAATAGATCCTCTGAGCTTCAATATTCTATTTCATACATACAAGCTCAAACAATCGCAAAATAAAGTGTCCATACAGACGTTATATTATAGCAGGACCATTGACAGAAAGATGTACACTTACTCAAATCATGTCCATCATCCACTTCTCCTACTGCTAAATCCTTTATGTTTCTAACGGTAAAACCCACCGACTGCTTCAAAGGGAGCTCGAATATAGTAGCTGACCTCAAGATCCTGCAATCTCTTCAAACAATCAGATAAACCCTTTTGTTGACCGCATCTACAGCATACACACGAAAAAACAATGCAAGGATATGTCGCCAACATGGTATACTCCGACAAAGAACCTGTGGATTCCGCTCTATTGACCTAGCAAGGTTTCCCTTGTGGAAAGGAAAACACTGTCCATCGTGCTCGCTAAATCACTCGGGAAGTTGCTCGTGCGCACACTTCCCGGCGTTGATCGTAGCGTACCACCACCTCCCTGCTGTCACTAAAGCACTAGAATAGGTTCAAATGTCATATAAAGAGAGTACACATGCGTTGTTTGAAAGTTTCCAGTTGTCCACCATCAACCCAAACTACTCAAACATGTACTACTTTCTATGGGTGTTGTTGGACGACCTAAAAACCACGCTCAACAGTATAGAATGAATGTAGTGAGAGACGAATATAGTGGATAGAAATGTACCAATCCTGTGCACCCTTCCTTAACAAAGCAATGCACCTGACCAATATCAAATGACTGATCTTGCACAAACCTGCCCACCACCACCACACTGCAGCACTAACATGACATCCAAACTTACATATACATTTATTTTTATAGATTGACATTTATTGTGCGACATCCAAACTCACATACTAATACTTCTCTAGTCGACTTCGCCTAACATTCTCTGGTCGTTTTTTTCCCTCTAGTCGAAAACTTCAAAAATCTAGTCGAAAATCGCGGTTTTGTTTCTCCAAAAAAAGCTTTTTTTAATTTTTTGTTAGTGTCTCTGAGGATACTTTTGTTAGCGCGCGATCTCTGAGGGACTGAGGGACTGAGGGACACCTCGTGTTAGTCCGATCAGAACAACATGGCTAAAGCACAAGCAACGAAGGCAAATCCGTACTTGGCATTGTTGGCAATACCTTTAGCCTCGAAAGTACTGACAGTTGGGACTATTTTGGTCTTTGAAGCAGATGGTGCGTAAGTTGAAACAATAGTGGTTGGAATAATTGGGTATAAGGTGCCAGTAGAGACACTCTTCACAACAGTTGCTTCGGTTGGTAATGGACAATAAGTGGTATAAACAGTATCAAGTGAAGTGACAACAGTAACACCGGTAGTGACTGGAACTGAAGCACACTTGTCGTCAACACAACTAGTTATGGTGATAACGGTTGTAGCGACATCGGTTTTAGTGACTGCGGTTGGTTTAGAGGTCAATGGGCAGTAAGTGGTATAAGTGGTGTCAAGCTCAGTGACGACCGTGAGACCGGTAGTGAGTGGGAAAGCAGTACACTTGTCGTCGTAACAGCTAGTTATAGTAATAACAGTTGTTCCCTGGTTAGTGACAAAAGCAGTGGTTCCATCAGATTCGTCACCGGTGGCAGTGGCAGAAGAAGCAGTAGCAATAGCAGTAGCAGTAGAATCACCAGAAGTTGGAACAGCAATATGAGAATCACCAGAAGTTGGAGCAGCAATATGAGAATCACCAGAAGTTGGAGCAGCAATATGAGAATCACCAGAAGTTGGAGCAGCAATATGAGAATCACCAGAAGTTGGAGCAGCAATATGAGAATCACCAGAAGTTGGAGCAGCAATATGAGAATCACCAGAAGTTGGAGCAGCAACATGAGGAATAAGAGAAGTTGGAGCAGCAACATGAGAAATAAGAGAAGTTGGAGCAGCAATAGAAGAATTACCAAAAAATGTAGCACTAATAGAAGAAGCACCAAAAAATGTAGCAGCAATAGAAGAAGCACCAGACGTAATGGCTGGGGTAGAAATAGACTGCAAGATCACTCTAATGTTTTCTAGGAAAGACATTCCATTGGGAAGGACATTGTTGAGAGAACTGGCAGCATCCCAGATAGAGACACCACCCAAGTTTGCGCTGCCTTGAAGCAGAGCTAAGGTAATATCGATTTCATCTGGAGTAACGTACCCATTAATCCATGTGGCAGCAGGTACACCAAGGAATAACTTAATGTCCTTGTTAGGAGAAATACTGGTGGCAAATGTTTCCCAGGTGTCCCAGTTGAAATTGGTGCCGATAGAGCAATAGTTGTTGTAGAATTGGATGAAGGCAAAATCAACGTGAGATTCAGCTAAGACATCACCGACAGAGGTATCAGGGAATGGACATTGCGGAGCAGCAGAAAGGTAGTACTTCTCTGGTTCAGCGTCGTAGAGAGCGTTTAAAGCATTGGCGAAGGCAACGAAACCGGTTTGATCATGCAGTTCTATGTCTAAATCGAAACCATCGAAAATAGCACCATCGAAAGGTCTTTGAGAAACACCAGTACCGGGACCAAATGTGTCCCATAAGACTGTTGCGAAAGCTTCACCTTCAGCGTCGGAAGTGAATCCGTGGTTACCGATAGCACCACCGAGAGACAACAAAACAATCTTACCTTGTTCTTGACAATAGATGATATCTTCAGCTACATATGGACAATGCAATAAGCTACTTCCAGGAAAAGTAGTGCCACAGTGGTTAGCGAGGTTTAAACCAAGGATTGGGAAATCATTGAGGAACGAAACGAGAACAATGTCAGCACCGCTGGTCAGACAGAAGTCACCTAATGATGGTTCATTGCCACCAGAGTTTTGACCCCAGTAGACGGCGAGGTTGTTATTGGACGAAGCGTCGAATGCGTTAGCAAGGTTGGCCAACAAAGTGACTGAAAGAAATGTTGATAAGCTAGTGAACAACATTCAAAGACTTATGTATTTAACGAAGAACTATAGTAGTTGTGTGTTTTATTTCGAAAAAAGATTATTCAGTTCGTGTGAATATTCTTTATATTTGTACTACGCTGGAAGCAAACACTGAATTGGTTTCTATTCTGCAAGCCTATATTTACATATATTTGAGGTTGCAAATAAACACTATTTAGACTTCCATCCTGGCAAGCCTATGTTTGCATATATTTGAGGTTGCAAACAAACACTATTTTGACATCTATTCTGGCAAGCCTATATTTGCATATATTTGAGGTTGCAAACAAACAAGCCCATATCTAGACATATATGATTGAATTAGGCAATTATGATGCGCGGATATATGTATAAAGAGATCTAGGTTTTGAGCTCATGCAATAGTAGGACTGACAAAATGAAATAGAC